>VWZT01013648.1:653922-687541 GCA_013397055.1 Pachycephala philippinensis | reverse complement strand
GGCGCGGGAACCATCGCACCGCCCTGCTCACCGGGAGCCGCCAGCGCCCCCTGCCGGCCGGGAGCGGAACTGCACCGAGGGGCAGGGGCCTGAGCGCCGAGAGGAGGCTGGCGCTGGGCTCCTGGTGCTGCTCGCTGCTGCTGCCATAGTTATTGTTGTTTGTTTGCCTTGAGAGATATATATATTAGTAAAGAACTGTTATTCCTATATCTTTGTCTGAATGCCCCTTAATTTCAAAATTATAGTAATTCAGAGGGAAGGGGGTTACATTTTCCAGTCCAAGGGAGGTTCCTGCCTTCCTTAGCAGACACCTGTCTTTCAAACCAAGACACTGTGACAACTAACACATACAGCAGAAACCTTCCCCTAGGCGAATTTTGCACATGTTATGTATTGTCTCTGGCTGCTGGTGGTACAAGCTCTCCCCATGAAACCAGCCTTTGCTAGATAACCCACTCCTTTTTGAAAGGCTCAGCATGCTCATTTTGATTGGAAAGGCCTAAATTGAGCCCATACAATCACATTAATGATTTGCGAGGTTGATTTAGAGGTTGTTTTACTGGAGAGCTGGTGATGCTGGGGCAAGCTGGTGCAACTCCTGTGTTCAGTGAGCTGCAGGATGGCCTCTGCCATAAGCTTATGAGACTCCTCTGCCCTCAGGTGTTGATGGTGATGGACATGGTATTTCAGGTCATATATATGGTAAGCCACCACACCATTGTCCCCAGAGCTGGTGGTCACCACCATCATTTTCCTCTTTCTGGGGCAATTATTTTCAATAAACTTGAACAATAGGCCAAGATAACTTCAGCACAGGGAGCTGGTGCTCCATGGGCCACCATTAGCAATTAAAATTAGATGAGCAATTAGCCTGTGAACTTGGCACTTAGACGACTGCTGCCTCCACGGCCACAGGTACAGCCCAATGTTCTTGGGGTCAGAGCAGCGCTGGCGGGATGGGATGCAGTGGGATGCCTAGAGGAGGTGCCAGCATCAGTGAGGGGACTCCAGGATATAAATTGTTATTTATTATGCGTTCAGTTGATTTTTCTTCTCCCCTTCTTCATCAGGGCTCCGGAAGGAACAGGAACATGATATCTAATTTCCTAATTTTCCTGTCAGCTTTCTGATTTTCAAAATGATTGCAGCAGAATTCTATAAAATGAGGATGAGGGAAGAAACCTTAATACCATTGTAAATCTCCAAAATGGATGCAGAAACACAGTACTCAAATAGGAGTAAATAAAAGCAAGGAGAGATTCATTCCAGTTTTCTCCTCTGTAAACCTACTGGCAGCTTGGAATTATTCAGAAAACAACATTTAACTGAGAAAAAAAGGAACCCTGTAAAATAGTAAAGATTGTACCATAAAGCTAAGCACCCTCCATAAATCATGGCTGGGAACATTGCTAAGTTATAGGAACCTGCAGATGGCTGTCATTAAAGGGAAAGAGCCTCTCCCAGCTTGGCGTGCCGTGCTGTGTCCTGGTGTACAGCTACAAATCGAGCTGCCTTCATGGGGGAGTTGCAAAAGTGGTTTTAAAATAGGAATTTCAAGCAGAAGCTGTATGAGCTGTTCAGCAGGACTCAGGCTTGTTGCAAAACCACAGTGGTAATTTCAGGCCTGATTTACAGGAGATTCTAATAAACCTCCCCTATTTAAAATGATATGGCAATAGTTTATCACTAGTGCCTGTCTGAGGCAAGAAGAGAGGGTGTGGGGCATGGTGCCTCCAGTTCCAAGCCTGGCATTATCTCCGTCATAAACAGGGACAACCCCTGCCTGTCCAAAGACATGACATGGCCCTGCTGGACCAGGTAAGCTGCAGGGGATCCTGTCTCCCAGCTGCTGTTTGGGATTGAGTCAGGACAGATGAGCGGGCTCCTTCCCTGCTCTGAACACATTCCTGTGTGCTCACCTGAGGCAACGCTGTTTTTCCCTTTGGGATGAACTCATCTGGGGCTTCAACTCAAAAAACAGCAGGAGAGATGCTCAAAACAAGCCGGCAAGGCTGAAAATAGCATACACCAGCTGCTGCTTCTTTCAAGATAAAGATGTCACCAGGTGAGCTCTTTTAGGATTATATATTAAGCCACGCCATGATGTAGCATGAATACACACACTCTGTAGCCCCAAGCTGAGCATTGCAGGTGTGTGGGGATGTCTGTGCCAGTGCGCAGCCACAGGGTGCTGGGGGGTATTGGGGTGAACTGGGGCTAACTGGGTCCCCAGGAAAGGCTGTGCCATGCTTCCCAGAGGCAGATCACACTATCTGCTCTCTTGCCAGGGCCTCTATGGAGACTTCATCCTAAACACTACCCTGAGGCACGAGCACTCCCTGCCCTGGTCCTGCACCGGGAGGTTCAGATGTAGGCCTAGCAATTAAAATATCCAGCATGTAACAAGACCTCCAGGAACCTACCCTTCTTTAGAGGTTGGAAATGTTTTGCCCCAATCAGCCACACTTACCAGGGTTCATGGTTTTTCAAGCTCACCATCTCTACCAAGGTCAGGAATCTTGCCTGATACAAAATGGCGCAGCATTGATGGCATTGATTTTAAATATCCCCCACCTCCAACCTTCCCATTTCTGTTGCATCATTCTAATTTTCTCAGCATTTCTGCAGGAGTATCCTATACCTGCAGGTGCTGGCTCAGGCTTGCTGGGCTCACTGCTCACCAGGCCAAGGGCTTTCCCAGGTGCTAACGAGACTCCCTGCAAAAGCTGTAGTCAATGCTTTCCAAAAATGTGGCCAGGAGGAACTGGATCCCACAGTATTATTTTTCTTCTCTGTCTCTGGGTGAATTGAAGAACTGCTCACTGCATCTTTAACAACTGTGTTTAGCTCCTTGTCACGACCCCCTTTGTACATCAGTAGAAAAGGCATCACCAGCAGATGCAATTTCTTTCAGTGCTGGAATTGTATTTATTTTACTGGAATTGTACTCCATTTGTCTGGTGGCAAAGGGACTAAGCAATTTATATTGGCAGCACTGAATGTACTGAGATTGGCAGTGCTGCGGCGCTCATGGCTTGTTACCCAAGGAAAGTTCAGAGCATACTAATTTATCCCACCACGGAGCAGCAATAGAAGAACTGTACAGATGGTATCAATCAGTCTTACATTAGTAACACTGTAAACATTTTTTAAGATGGTAAAAGATCCAATAAATCTGCTTTATTCTGTTTCATTGTGAGGTCCAGTTCTTCCTTTCCATCATACAAACAACTTCCAGGTAATGGAAGGGATATTGCATTCGCTATTCACAAATCACAGTTTGACCTATTATTTGTAATTTTCAGTGCCTGCCTTCTTATGCAGTGTTCATAAAATGAGATTAGAGTGATTTACAATAGTGAGAAATGGAACAAGACTAAGAAGAGATGTGACTCATTAGACATAATCCTGAGGCTGTTGGAAGGAGCCCGTTTCTCTCAGGAAGATGTGCTGCGATTTTCCAAAGTAGTCTAGGGGATTTAGATGTACCTTTGAGGGCTTTCAGCACTGAAAACATGAACCAACAAAACCCGCCAGCCCTGATTTTATCTTTTATAGAATCAACCAAGAAATTCAGATTGAAAGCCCCAAAACTCCGTTCCAACACCCTGGTCTTCTTCATGAGACTGCTGTAAAATAGTCTCCTTTAAATACTGTGTCACCAAGCTTTTCAAAATGAAAAAGATATTTTTATGTGCATTCAACATGGGGAAAGTATACTTTGGGTGTAATTTACAATGCTTCAAAATCATCAATATTAGTTATGGTTTGAGTGCTTAGCTGCTGTATCTGGACTTAAGAAAGAGCTTACTTTCCTAATCCAAACAAAAAATCATCTGTCCTGTTAACAAGTATGAATTGGGCTTCACCAAGCAAATTAACAAGAAACAGGGGGAGCACCCAATGGTTTATTTTAATGAGCAAGGAAATGAACTCCAGCAGAAGCCAGTCTATCTCCTGGAGTCATGGATAGTGTTGGGAACAGGTGGCTCGGCTCCTCTTGGGCCATTTGGAGAGTGCTAATAGCCCCTCTGGTTTAGTTTCTCCTGCTGCTCGGCTTTCTCTTCTTGAGCACCCACATATTTCTGCCAAATTGCTTAGTGCATCTCCCTAAAAAAAAAAAAATTGCTTGTCAAGAAGCAGTGCTTGCTTCTGCTCTCTTGGAGCAGACAGGATCTGTAACAAATGACTCACATGCAATAATTACAATCTATTTCTTCCTATCTTGCATTGATTATTCAGATGTGGAAAGAACAGTTCTCTCTTGAATAAAAAAAAGCTCTGAGGACCCAAACACTGGATTGCTGATTTTATTTTTTTTCTGGTTTTTCCCCATTTCTTTGTTTTTCAAGTAATGTTTACAGACATGGAATACTGAAGAGATGAAACATTTATAAATAAAGCCTCCTGTCAGAGTACTTGTAGTTTATGTTTGCTTAAAGGACAATTTTGTGTCACCTCTTTGTATTTTAATAGTCAAAATAAATTTTGCATAATAATTCGATTCCTCTCTGCAGCCTGTAATGACTATCTGCATTTTTCTGATGGATGTTTGTATGTGTTTCCTATGATTTACATGACCTGACATCTCATATAATGAGCTTCGCAGTGCAAATGCCATTTGTGATACTCTGTGCAGCACTAATCTATCATTTGATGACCTTGCAAGTGCTGGGGTCATGGATTCAATCAGTAAAATGTTTCAGGGTGTAATTAATTAATTTCCCCCCTCCCCACTCTACAACTGTTCACTTAAAATTTGATGAAAGAGATGTTTTCCTGTAACACTTCTTCAATACATACAGTTTGTTTGTGTAATCAATCATGCTAAGTTGGGAAGTTCTTAGTATTCATGGCTTTGTCTTGCTCGAAACTTCCAAATGTTTATTTTCCAGCATAATTTAATAGTTTAATTAACCAAACAACTAGCTACTGTACTTTTTAAAGTACACTCAGGTTGTGATTTAATGACATGGTTTTTCTTTTCTAAAGCTGGGCTGGATTGCTGTGCACAGGCTGTGGAGCTGATTGTACTGTGAGTGACACTGCTGAGCTGGCTGCACCCCTGTCAGCCTTGCAGGACACTGAGGCGTGCTGTGGCCTGTGCCAAACCCTGATGCAGCTGCTGGCTCTCTGTTTTAGGCTTCCCATCAAACAAAAAGGGGAGTTTGTGGTCTTGGTGTTCAGCATCTTTGCCTGCACCTGTGTTGCTTAAGAGCTCATGTGGACAGCAGGAGGGAGGGCTGTGGGTGATGGGATTCTTCAGGCCACCGTCTCGAGGTGTATGGCTCTTTTCCAGGACTTCATGTGAAACAGTTAGCAAAAGATAAGCTTAAATTCCCTATCCTGGAATTAGCATCTTAGAATCATAGAATCATTAAGGTTGGAAAAGACCTCTAAGATCATCAAGTCCAATCATTAACCTAATGCTGTCAGGTCCACCACTAAACCATGTCCCTGAGCAGCACATATGCAGGTTTTTTGAACACTTCCAGGGACAGTGGGCAGCCTGTTCCAATGCCTGACCGCCCCTTCAGTGAAGAACTTTTCCTAACATCCAAACTATACCTCCCCTGGTGTAACTTGAGGCCATTTCCTCTTGTCCTATCACTTGTTACCTGGGAGAAGAGACTGACTGCTACCCATCTACAACCTCCTTGTACGCTGTGTTTTGTAGATTTCTTCCTAATAACAGGAGCAGGTGTATTTTTGTGCATATGCAGTCATCTTTTCACCTAATAATGTTAATTTCTAATGTACAAGTGGCTCTGGAACAAAGTCCTCCAGGACCCTGCTGGGAGAATGAGATGCAATCTTTGCCAGCAGCACTCAAGGCTAAGCCTCTGAGGCAGCCTGGAAGGAGCAGAAAGCCCTTGGTGGCTTTGAAATGAAATCCCCAAGATGCTCTTACTATGTTAACAAGTTTTCTTTTATCGTATCAAGGTCTTAGGGAACCTTTCTATTGACCATTAAGGCAAAGCAAGACAAAACATGCTGAAATTGAGAACTGAATGCTTACAGATGGAAATCCTATAATGTTATGATTCAATTTCTTTTCAGATAAATATGATTGTTTCTGCAATCCTGCTACTTGGCTTACTGAAGCCCAGGAAAAAACTTGGAGGGAGAGAAGACACAGATGTGAAGGAAAAAATAAAAATTGGGACAATATTACAAATACACCTGATAAATAGGGTTTGGAAGAGGCACAGGTATTTCTTTAAGGAACAGCAGCCCTTAAGTGCAAAGCAGTAGTTTGGAAATAATGCTGGTGGCACCTCCCTGAGTTTGGTGGCTTCTGTAAAGGGCTACACACATATGTTGGATGAGATTAGGCTTTAACCTAGTCCTTGCTGCTGCCTGTTTGCTGGAGAAGGGTTATCCCATGTGGAGCTGGCCCTCTAGAAGCCTGGCCTGTGTATGGAGGAGGCTTTGGGAAGAAGGGATCATGGGGACAGCCTGGGAGGCGATTGCCTGACATGGCTTCAGTCACTGCTTTCACAACTTGCTAGAATGATCTTTCTCACAAATGATATTTTCTTTCCATTGTTTTGAACACAGTGTGGGTAGTAAATCACAGCGATGCTTGGTTGGAATAATGGACTGAAGTGGTGTGGCAATGTGTTTTGCTTATGGTCTGTAGCCATTCCTTTGATGGAAAACAGGTGGGGAACGCAATGTTCCAACATGCTCTGGGGTAGCACTTCAGACCCATCCAGCTCCCCAGTGTGGCTCATATCTATAAACACGCATGCTGGTGTTTGCAGAATTAAGGCTCAATGTGTTGTTGCACTGGGAATTGTCTGCATCCAGCATGAGACATGGTCAATGCTGAGAATAATACATGCATACAGGTCGGCTGTACAGGCTTAGCCATTGCTACAGTGGAAGAATTGCTGCTGCTGTTGCACAGACTTCTTGCAGTGGTGTTTGGGATATGTTAGCTATGGAATGTTAGAGGTCAGGAACGACCAGTCCCAGCAAAGAACTAATTGCCTGGAGCAAAATTTCTTTATAGTGAGAGAGTATAGAAGTAGTATCTGAAACTACAAAAAAGTTACTTTTTGCTATATCAGCAGACTTTAATGAAATTTTAAGGGGAAAAAAATTGCTTCTTGGCTTAAAGCATGAGCTATGTTACTAATCTCTGCAAAGGAGTTTTATAATTGAAACGCTGATGGAACAGCAGCTCTACTGACTCAAATGATGACCTAACAGTGTCTAACACAAGCATATGTGAAGCTGCATAATGCTGTCAGGATCATAAGAGTTCTTGATAATGCAGGCAGGTTGAAAACTGAGGCTTATACTCTTACCTAAATTCAGTTTCTTTAAAATTGTTTTTCACATTCGTTATGGCATCTGCGTGACACCATAAAGACTCGGACTGTCTCATGAGGACACCTGCTGCAGGCTTTTCTTTGGGAGGCACTTGGCATGGTTTGTACTGCTTACTGGGAACAGCATTATCCGGTGCTGTCATTTTTATCAGGACTTCTAAAAAGAAAAGTGATTTTAGTACTTATATGGGCAATGTCTGTGGTCGCAGGTGAGTAGCTGGCCTTTAGGAAAGACAAAAGTGTTCTTCATACTGCTCTGCTCAACCTCTCAGCCAAACTGTGTATTTAAAAGATAGTTTCTCAGTCAAGTTAGCTTGAGGGCCTCTAAGCCAAGCCAGGAGCTCAGCTTTTCCCAGCTTATCCTGGGAAAAGCTGAGCTTATCCTGCATATCTTATTTTGGGGTTTTGCTCCAGTTTGCACAGCCCTAAGGAAACCAGGACCTGGCAGGGTTGGCACGCTTGAGGAGACCTGCTCCGATCTGCTCTCTGAAATGCAGCCATCTAACACTGATTTTTATTCTGATTTCTCTACATTTTTCTCATCCTGATGTTTTAAAAAAAGAAGCAACTGTGAAGAAAGAGACATATAAATTACCTGTCTCAGCCTGTGCCTTTCTGTGTGTGTTTCTGCTGAATACACACCAACATGCCTTCATTATCTCCTTGTTTTGTACCTACCCATCAGATATGTAAAGTAACGCCAGTATCAGAAAATCTCATCTTCTTTTTCCCTTTGTTTGAAAGTAGGTGAATGGATAAGTGAGGCATATATATGTAAGCACTAAGAAATAGCTTTGGGTTTTCAAATGACAATTTCCTTCTCCAAAATGGGAATGACAGTGTTTAAGCAGACAAGAAATGCATTGTGCACTCTTGCTGCCTCATGTTTTTCATCCAGGCACTGTGGAAACTTTAGGAAGGTGAAGAGGTAAAGAGTAGATGGGGCAGAAACCCATCTTGGAAGGGAGAGCTGGGAGGCCTCAGGGAGAACCTGGCTGGTGGGAAAGGCAGGAGAGGGCACTGCACAGGCAGGCAGGAGCTGCCATGCTCCTGCAAGCTTTGAAATAATGCCAACCATTGCTGGCATTGCCAGATTTCCACCATGGCTGTTTAGACCTAGCACTTCTCCTTAAACAAAGCTCATGTTTCATTTTCCAAGCAGATGCATCTCCATGTAAAGGACAGTACAGGGCAACCAGACCTCCTGTGGTGCCACAGAGCAGCCTTGCTGTCACTGCCATGGTGTTTCCCCATGGAGAGGTGCTCTGATTTGGACTCCTTGTGGGTGCTTAAAACACTCTTCCTTAGAGATATTGAGGAGCCATCAATGTCACAGAGACACACATTTTGCTGCTATCTTGTGATCCTGAGAGCTTATGAAAAATGATGTCCTGGTTGTATCAACTGGTTTAATATTTTCACTTTATATTTATAGTACACACAGTTCTTTCTGTGCCTTTTAAATGTTATATTAAAATACACATTGCCACTAGCTTTAAGGAGTTGAAGCACAAAAGCACCTTTCCTGCTCTTGTCTCCTATTGTGAGGAATTTGCAAAGCTCTCAGGGAGGCTCTTGAATTATGGCTCTTCCTCTTCCTCATGATGCATGGAGAAATTAAATGTATTATTAATCTGCCCACTGTCAGAGATCTCTTCTCTCTCTCTCTCTCTCTCTGTCAGTACACAAGGAGACAGATTGACAGGAACAGCAGACATATGCAGAATTGCCTTGCATGCGCTCAGGCTGGTGAATCACCACATGCTCGGGGTGATGAGATGCTCAGTTTGAAGGGGGTTGTAGAGCCCTCAAGGGGTTTGGTGTAGGAAGGAAACCATGGTAAGGGTTTTGGTCCTGGATAACACAGTATCCTTCAGATGTTTGCAAGAAGCTCTTTTCTTAACTTTTAATTTTTTTTTTTTATTAATTTTTTAAAGCCTATTTGTTTGAGGACAGGTGGCTGCACCACATTTTCAGAGGACTTTGGAGAACAGCCTATCTGAAGGGTGTGGATGCAGTGCCTGCAGAGAGGAGAGCGGGAGTGGGTTAGGTGCAAGCCCCAGCACTTGGTGGTGATGCCAGGAGCAATGTGGCCTGAAAAAGCTCAGGAAAAGGGAACATCCCATCCCTCCCTGAGCTGCTTGGTGTGTGCAGAGCAGCACGGTGCCCCTGCACACCTACCAGCTGTATTCCTGCCAGGACTCTGCCCTCTTTTTGCTCCAGACCAAACAGTGTGGCTCCATGCCACTGCCTACATCTAGGAGCAGGGGGTTGAATGTGACTAGGATCTCACAGGCACTTTGGAGAGCAAGAGCCAAGGTAGGAATCAGCAGATGGGAACGTGTCTCCAGTGTGACTCAGCCACTGTGGGATGGATTCGTCTTTCCCCCGGGGAAGCCCGGCAGCACAGAGCACAGCAGCACATGCCTGTGTCTTGCCAAGGCTCCTGCTGAGCTCTGCCTTGGCTCCCAAGTGAACAGGGATTTAGTGAGGATGTGTAAGCACGGGCTTTCCCACGGGGGCTGTGAGGTGCCTCACCTAAGAGGAGGGGTTTTGCTCACAAAGGAAAGACCCTTGGAGAAGCAGGGAGTAACTTTCTAAGGTGAAAATCGATGGCTGGAAGGTGCAACCCAAACTGCCATAGCTGTTGGTTCATCTCAACACCTGCTGGGTGCCCCCACAGAGAAGAGAGCCCTTGGCCATGCTCTGCTCGGACTGTTCATACTCCTTCCAGCTTGGGGTGCTGGGATGGGGTGCTGACACTGCCCACTGACATCTATGGGTGTCATAGCATGGGGGTATTGTTTGTTTGCTCTGCTGTCCTTCTTCCTCCCTGCAGGGTTCTCCATCTGTGCCTAGCTCCAGTGAGAATGTTCTCACTCTTAAGTGATACTCAGAAGGAACTGGTTTCATATTATATCACTCTGCTTCTTGGTGGTTTGCTTTTTGCAGCTCCCTGAGCTTAGCTGCAGGGATTTACAACTTCTAGAAAAACTAGATCTATCTTCAAGTAGTATAGCTCGCCCCCCTACTCCCACAGATTGGAATATTTTCTATCAAAAAGCCTCTTGGAGTGTCTGCGTGCAAAGCACCGCCATGCCATGGCAGCAGAGGTGACCACAAGTGTCATACCTACAATGTGCAGCATGATGGCAAGGGGCATCCAGGGAGCTTTAGCAGCTCCCAGTGCCTGTGTAGCACAGATCCTATCACCTTACCAGCTCTCTCCTTCATCATACAAGAGTTTTAGCTCATGATTCTTGGCTCCAGGCAACAGGACATTTTGCCTTTCCTGGGCGTGAGGCTCAGCACAGGACAGTGGTAACAGTGAGTTTGGTTGCAGTGGGGTTAGAAGAGCCAGGTGTGGTGTTGTGTCTTGCCTGCTATGTGCAACCCTGACCAAGCAGAAGGGAGGGAGAAAAGCTGTGCTTGCCACGTGAATCACTAATGCTGCTTTTATGGCTCTATTTTAATGTTTTCGCTCTGTTGTTATTCTGCTGGTGCTTAGTTCTGTTTAGTGTTTAGTGAGGCCACCACACTCTTCAGTGTGTGCAAAGAAATGGCTATTTTCTTCGAGAAGTTCCAATCTGTGTTTCCTCCGGATTTCCAAACCCCTTTGGAGGATGGTCAGGGTCTGTTCCCCTCCTGAGCACCACAGGGTGTCGAGAGGGAAGGTCGTTTGTATTTGTCTGAGCAAGTTAACAGTCTGGAGACATGTATCGATGCTAATTGATTTCCTGTCTATTTTCCATGTCCAAATGATCAGCTATATCACTGCTATAATATCAATAACCTCCTGGACGAAAAACATGGCACAAAGTTGTGGCCTTGTTGCTGCATGTGCAAAGGGCAAGAGAAACACCAGCTGCTGATCGTCTCATAGGTCATGTACACTCAAGTGTCGTAAGAGGCAAACAAAACCACTGACCCTGTGCAAACCGAAGTTTAGAAGGAATGCAGCATATGAGGGATTCAAGAACATAGCATGACTTGATGTGAGCTGTCAATAGGTGGGTAAGGGTGAGCAATGCCTGGGCTTTTGATGAGACCCCCCTTGATAGTTTGGTCTGCTCTGGAAATCCCGTGGAGAGGAATGGTCCTTCCACTGAGTCTTTCATTAAACCAGATTTCTTGTGCTGGCCAAGAAATTACTTGACATCTCTTGAAGTAGAAACTCTAAGTGTTAGGGACACACTACAGCCTTTGAGCTGGCTGGTAATGACCTTCCCTATTAAAAATGAGGCTCTCGTGGTTTAACCCCAGCTGGCAGCTAAGCACGATGCAGCTGCTTGCTCAACCCTCCAGCAGGATGGTGGGGGGAGAATTGGAAGGGGTTGACATGAGAAGAGTTTAATAATTTAAATAATTTAAATAATTTAAATAATAATAATAATTTAAACAATAACAATAACAATAACAATAACAATAACAATAACAATAACAATAACAATAACAACAACAACAATTATTATGGTGATGATTATAGTAACAAAATTGTAGTCAAAAGGAAAATAACAAAGAGAGAGAAATAAACGCCAAGAAAGACAAGTAACGCAAATGAAAACAATTGCTCACCAATTGGTTGGCAACCCCTCTGATGACCTTGCCCTAGTTTTATTGCTGAGTATGACATCTCATGGTATGGAATATCCCTTGGGTCAACAGTCCTGGCTGTGTCTCCTCTCAATTTCTTGTGCATTCCCACAGTTCAGCAATAACTAAGGCATGCCTGTATTATCAACACTGCTTCCAGGACAAATCCAAAACACAGCCCCATACCAGCTACTATGAAGAAAACTAACTAGCCCAGCCATATGCAGTATGAGGACTTACCTTCAAAAAAAAAAGGGAGAGTTTGGGAAGCTCTGATAAAAACCTGTGCTCTTTCATTTTGTTAACTTTGGGATCACACAGTAGAAGTGAAGATAAAACTTTGTCCTAAATGCTCTGTCAATTAGCAGAACCATTTTGACAATCGTAATAACAATCCTACATCTGATACTCATCCAATTAATGTTGAATAGATTCCCCGGCAAATAACAATCACTGATTAAATATTAAGGGAATTCTCTTCTAGGAAGTGATCAAAGGCTGTTCTGTCAGAAACAGGCAGGCAGTGAGATGGTGCAGGGTCTCCACCAGGGCAACTTTCATGAGACAATTGCATGACTGGCTGTTTAATTTTGCAGTGTAGGAAGGGCCACCAGAGGCTGTTGTGGTGTTACTGTGCTGAGCCAAACTTATGTTGGGGGTTTTAGGAGTTGCCCTTTTGTTTCTTTTTTTTCCCCTCTTAAGGAATTTTTCCCATACTTTAGTTGCTTATCTCTGAACACTTAAGAAGGACAAAAGACGTGGCCACTGGGGGAGGAGTCCAGCTGGCCTGGGTTTTCTCATGCTGGGCGGGGTATGCCGCGAGATTTGAACTGGCAAAGAGAGGCTGGATACAGCCCTGGGCTTCCTGTTTTCTCCCGGCATCGGAGGAGAGAGAAGCTCCCCCTCGGAGTGAAGGAGATTACTTGCTTTTGCAGACCCCCTGCCTTCTGCTGCTTTCTACCGCGAGTGGAGTTTGCTCTCTCTGGAGCAGCTGTTACACCGGGACTCTGTTTTAACGTCTCACCTCACTAAAGGAGGGACCTTTTTGCATCATCTGCTCGAGAGCCAAAGCCCGCCTTCCCCCTCCTCGCTGGGAGCTGGGCTGCGGCTGCCCTACCCCTGCCATTTTCTTTGCTGCTGCTGCTCCGAGTTTTTCGCTACACTGTAGCTGCATACGCCTGCCTGCCCAGACGTCCCGGGGTTCCCTCCGCAGCTCCGGTGTTTGATACATCTCGTCTACCACCTGAGATTTGTGTTCGTCCCTGCTGTTCCGCTGTTCCTGAGGGTCCGGCTGAGCACCGGGATCAGCTGCCCAGGGGGTCTGTGAAGCTTTTCCTCCATCCCTTCCCGGGATCCCGAGCCGCCATTACCGCGTGAGGGCTGAGCTCGCGGCACAGCGCCCCCTGCAGGCGCGGGAACCATCGCACCGCCCTGCTCACCGGGAGCCGCCAGCGCCCCCTGCCGGCCGGGAGCGGAACTGCCCCAAAGGGGGAAGCGCCTGTGGCCGAGAAGGGTCACTGGGTGTGTGGTTCTTGTTACTGCCACAGTTACTGTTGTTTTGTTTGCCTCGTTTTATATATATATATGTAAAGAACTGTTTTTCCTATTCCTCATATCTTTGCCTGAAAGCCCCTTAATTTCAAATTTATAGTAATTCGGAGGGAGGGGGATTGCATTTCCTATTCCAGAGGAGGCTCCTGCCTTCCTTAGCAGACACGTCTTTCAAACCAAGACAACTTAGGAGAGATATTTTCACACAAATATCTTCAATATGGCACTCCTCATTACCATAGAGTAAGATTATGCTGGAGGAGCTGGGATGTGTGGAAGTTACATCTCACTCTGATGGAGGGTCCTAAAAGGAGCTATGTTTTGCAATTCTCTCAAAAATGTCCTGATTCATTAGGGTGAATAAAAATGATTAATCTTAAAATCAGGGACAATTTGAAGAGCCTAGAGAAAAGCCTTCATCTGTCCAGTGTCCAGGGGAGGTGAGTGACATGGACTGGGGCTGACATTTGTAGTCAGAAAGCAATAAAAGGGCAGATTCTGGAGAATAAAGTCCTGAAGGAAGGTGAGATAATTCATATCAGTCAATGCAGGACTATGAGAACATTAACATGATTTTGTTTCCTCATTAGATTATCCCTGGGATCAATAAAATCAATAGTATTGACCTAGTATACATAGAGGCCTATAAGCATTTATGATTTTGCAAATTCTAAGTATTGATCAAGAATGATATTTAATCTTTAGGGCATACATTAAATGGTTTAAAGAGTGAAGGAAAGTTTTTTATCTAATTTCTTATTCCTAAAGATCAGCTCCTGTTCTTATGCTTTTTTGTAATGTTTTTATCTATAGTATGGAGAAAAAATATTCTGAAAGTACTGATAAGGTTCCCAAGTGATTTGAAGATGGGTAGTGTGATAAACAAAGAGAGACTCACCGATAGACAGCCTGGGCAGCTCGCTAAGCCAAGGACAAGCAAGCAAATATGCATTTGAAGACATGCAAATACAAGGTCAAGCACTTACAAACAAGGAATGTAGGTCAGGTTCCTGGAGGAGGGGGCTGTCTCAGGAAGGAGAAACTCAGGAAAGGGATTGTGGAAAACGAGATGCATACGAGTTCCCACTTGTGGCTGCAGCTGAAAGACCAGTAAGATTCCCTGGATATATGGCTAAGTATAGTAGGCAGTAGGAGTAGGGAGGTTGTATTACCTCCGGGTTTGGCACTGGTGCACAGCTGCTGGGTGCTGTGCGCATTTTGGGTGTCCACATTTCAGAAGGTATGGAGAAAACTTGCAAAATGTTGCAGGAGGGACATAACGATGATCAGAGTGCTGAGAAACTGCCCTGTGGAGTTCGTGAGAGTTGTCTCATTTCATTTATAAACTGAAGTTTAAGGAGTACTTTGAATTACCATCAGTGAATGTGTTGGAGGAAGGCAGCTAGGTGGTGTAGGCAGAGGGACACAGGCAGATTACCTGGGAAGTGGAATGGTGTGGCTGGGATCAGTCCTTGGTGTGTGCTTCCTTAAGTGTACATCAGCCTCCCCCACCCTGGCCCTTTCACTAGCTGATTTGACTCTGAGGTATTTTTAGCTGTTAAAATATCTGTTTGCATGCAATTTGTTCTCTTATCAATTTATCCCAGGCCCACCTTACACTTTTGAAGGAGTTATTTATATAAAACAACTTTTTTTCCCATAGGTCTGTGTGCCTAAAGCAATATTATGACCTAATTCCCTCTGGTAAGCAGTCTTATCCAGACTTTCCGTATTCATCTAAAATCCAGCAGTATAGTTTTTGGAGATCTGAAGCACCAAGATATCATGCTGTAGCAGTACAAGAGATCAAATATTAAAACAGATGGGTCAGGGTACAGTATGTTGTGCCACAAGGGCTTCTGAAGCTTTCTGCAGTGCAGCTGACTTTTACAGAGACCACAGTATCAGATCCTGTTTTGCTGCACGTTTGTAATTATTGCTGCATATGGTCATTATTAAGCCTTGGGTTTTTGGTTTGCCTTTCCCTTACAGTGCTTCTGCACTAACGTCGTGTAAAGAGCATTGCCGATAACAACTAACTCCTGGTTTTAACACACTGCTATTTCAAAGGTTAGGTTATCTCCGTGGCAGCTTGACATTCAAGGATCACAAAGCTTCCCCATAACAACAATGCATGGAATGATCTAATTGTGCTTTGACAGGTCATGCCATAAAACAATTAGGAGAGACTGGAGATATTTTATCATGTTACTGTGTGTGCTACACATCAAAGACATGACAGTAAGAAAACTTTTAAATTATGCTTTCAGGACTAGCAGTTGCTCTTGGGGTAACCTGTCTGATACCCTTTCCTTCCTTCCTCTCATCCCTGAATGTAGACTGACTTGTATGAGCCTAGATTGTGCCTCTTATAAATTCAGTCCGTCTGTGTGGAAGCCAGTGAACAGTCACATTAGAGGAATGAGACAGTCCACTAAAGGGACAGACCCTGAGAGATCTCTAGGTTAGGGTGACAGGAAAAGCCTCTCCCAGGATGCTTTGTTCTACTATGCTGATGTACCCCAGTTATGTTCCCCGGATTGGTCTGTTGGTTTCCCTGCCACTTTTCTGACTCCGGTCCAGAAAGTACCCCCCTCCCCATTCTCCCATTGGCCCCTGTCCCTTTGTCCCTCCCTTAGGGTTTCTCTATTGGTTTCCTTACCCCGGCCCTGCCTAGGTACCACCCCATGCCCTTAAATAATTGGTCCCTGATGCTCTTCCCGCCCCCATATAAAAACCTGGCCTCCCCATTGTTTGGCGTCTTCGTCACTACAACTTTCCGTGCGTTGCTGCAATAAACCTATTCTGTAGAATTCTATTCGGCGACCTTTCCCATTTCTTTGCTGTTGGTTTGTCAAAGAAGCCAGCCGGTGCATGAGTGTGTGTAAAGTGACCCTGCTAAAAGCGGTTTCAGTCCGGAGGTGCTTTCAGAAGGTTGCAGCATTTTACCACCCAGCAAACCCCAGCTTGGCTTGCGACACATCTGCTTTTAGCTACAGCAAATTATTGAGGAAAATCTTTTTAGTGACAGCAGATTTGGACCAAACGCACCTGGGGCTGCAAAATGCAGCAAATAAGTTTCCTGAAATCTTAGATGGAAGTTGCCTTGGTGTCCGCCTTTGATACGCTGCCACACTCCAGCCTTACTGCACTGGGTCTGGCTCTCTCCTTGCTGGCTGTCTTGGTTTGAAAGACAGGCATCTGCCAAGGAAGGTGGGAACCTCCCTTGGAATGGAAAAAATATGACCCACTTCCATCCAAATTATTATAACCTTGAAATTAAGAGGCTTTCAGGCAAAGATATGGGATAGTATGCATATGTATAACAAGGCAAACAAACAACAATAACTGTGGCAGCAGCAGCGAGCAGCACCAGGAGCCCAGCGCCAGCCTCCTCTCGGCGCTCAGGCCCCTGCCCCTCGGTGCAGTTCCGCTCCCGGCCGGCAGGGGGCGCTGGCGGCTCCCGGGGAGCAGGGCGGGTGCGATGGTTCCCGCGCCTGCAGGGGGCGCTGTGGCGCGAGCTCGGTCCCATCTGCCTCACGCGGTAATGGCGGGCTGGATGGGGAAACGGGCTGCAGCAGGAACCTCGGAGCAGCGGCTGGGACGCCAGGGACGAGCAGACTCCGGAGCAGCAAAGGAAATGTATCAGAAACTCTGCAGCTGTAGCAGGAGCCGTGGGGTGTCCCGGCAGGCAGGGGCTGTGGGGTTACAGTGTAGCGAAAAAGCCGGAGCAGCGGCAGAGAAGCGGCGGGGCTGGGCAGCGGCAGCCCGGCTCGCGAACACGGCCGGGAGAGGCTCCCTCGGAGGGGCTCGGGGTCCTGGGTTTTCCCTGAGGCACCCGAGTACATGGTGAAGGTCTCTTCCAGTGAGATCGGGTGTTAACAAGGTCCCAGTGCAGGAGCTGCTCTAACGAGCAAAGGCTCACCCACAGTAGGAGAAGCAATGGGAGGACAAAATCTCCGTAGTGGCAGCGAATCGTCCGGGAAGCGACCAGAGACCGGCTGTGCCTCCTCCGATGCCAAGAGCAAGATAGCTTGAGGAGCCGAGCCCAGCCCCTCACCACCCGGCCAAAATCTCCCTGTATCTCTGCCCTTCCCGAGAGAATGCCCCTCAGCTACAACAGTGCAGCCAGCTGCACTCCTCCCCCTTCTCCTTGGCTGTATCTTTTGTCTCTCTTAAATACCTGTCGTTATTGTCTCTTAGCAACAAATGGGAAAAAATTCCCTAAGAGAAATAAAACAAAAGGAAAAATCCTAACCCCCAACACTGGCACACCCTGTGCTCCTTTGCACTGGAAGTCTAATTGTATTTCCACCCTCATAGCAATATTTTGTTCACTTGTTTTCATTTCGGTGGTGCTGCTGGGCAGGGCAGGTGGAGTGGGTCAGGTGAGTAAAGGAGCTTCACAATATATGGTATCCAGGCCAGGTACTTCCCTGGAGCGATGGCATGAGAACCATTCCCCATCACGTGGAGTTCCCAGGGCTGGGACACTCGACTCTGGACCCAAGCCAATTCAGGTAAAGACAGAAAAAGCTGGGCTTTCACCTGCTCCATTTCGCTTTGTTTCATCCCTGGGAGCAGCACTGACACATCCTACTGCCGAGCACATGCTGAGCCAGGGCAGTCGAGTGACTCAGCCTGAGGCCACCCCACAGTGCTTTCCAGGGCATCTTCCTCTGGCCATGCAATGTGAGTGTGCAAGTGCAGAGAGGTTATCATCCCAGGGCCCTCAGGACCCAGCTCCAAGCTGGACAAGTACCCACGTATTGGGCTGCCTTGCCAGGGCAGCCTTGCTCTGTCTCACGTGTATCAAGTTTCCTTCTGACATGAGTTCATTTCTACTTGTAGAAATAAAGAAAAAGTGTGAAGTCCCTGGCTAGGATCCTTTCTGATGGATGGTTCTGGGGAGAGCTTCCCTGCAGCAGCTTAATTTCTACGTGCATAATGTTGAACCCAAAGGTCTCCACGTTGGTGCTCTTGTGGGGATGCCTTCTTTGATTTTGGAGCTAGTCACATTTGTATGCTAAATCCTGACTAAATACTTCGTAAGAAAAGCACCAGCAAGACAAAGCTGATTGCTTTTCCACGAACTGTACCTTTCAGCTTGTCGCTGCCTCCTCCATTTTAGTTTAGAAGGAGATATTCTCATGTTCTTGGCAATAATTACATGTGTATTACTATAAAGGTTCTGTTGGTTAAAAATCTAGAATGCGTTATTTAAAGTAGTCCAAATATTGTTTCCAGTCAGATAAAGAGATTATTTACTATAATAGAATGCTGCTGAGCATTTATGTGGCATTCTTTCTCTTCAAAGCACTTTAGCAATGTTAATCTAGGGAAAAGGTCTTCTGTAAAAACTGGAGGAGAGCACTGGAGTCAGGGGGACAGCTCTCAGAATTTAACATTTTATCACCATCTGCTGAAAGACTGGAACACTTCAAAAAGGCTTTCTAACTAATACTTAAAAGAACTTTCCTAGTTTCACATGCCTGCTATGCAAGAAAATGGTCCAACATTCTGATCAACCTTCAGGATAAACTGTTGCCCATTTTAGAGAGACTGTACACCAAAGTTTGGTTCCAAAGTTTGGGCTCTGCGCATTTGGAAATGTGCCGTGGAAAGAGAAGCACTGAGTCATCCTGAGCAAGAGGGGCCACAGGCTCTGCAGCACCTTAAAAAGGCACTGAAAAGCTTAAAAAAAGGTACCTTTAATTGCTTTTCAAATTATTATCCCGTTGCCCTTGGTAAATGCCAGATTAGAAGATGCTTCACACAACAAGTTATCTTCCTTTTTAAAATAAAGGTTAGTTTAAGCTTATCAAGAAAATTAATTGCCATTGCAATGTACCATGGAGAAAATGCTTTCGCTGTATCCTGTAGACAGCTGTGAGACCATAATTCTCCTTCTGGATACAAGAATAAGTTCTCTGCCAGGGTAGTAATTATCTCAGCATCTGTCTCTTTCTTTCTCTGCTCTGAGAGACTCGAAAGCCTCTGACAAGGTTTGCAGATCAGCAAACACGGGGGAATTCTCAGCCTCTCTCCCCAAGGACTGCCATTTATGTGCTTACACTCCTGTATGCTCTCTCCCTTTCCTTTGCTCCAGAAACAGGACCCTCACGGGTGTCCCCTGCCCATGACTGAGGCATGTTCCCCTCTCTGCCAGCCCCAGCGATGGGAGGGTGTTTGTGAGACCCCCTGTTCCATCACTGCAGAGGTCAGATGGCTCTGGGTTGGGTTTCAGCCCTGCAGGGCTCATGCACAAGTGCAGGCAGGAGAGATGTGCATATGGCTCTTCAAGAGTTGGGAAAAGATGGGCTTTCCCCTCGAGGGGGTAAGGAGGAACAGAAAAAAAAAAAGGAGAAAACTTGTTTTATCCAAAGTCTTTTGAGGAATCAGCCTAACCAGCAACACTCCTTCTCTGTAGGGCTCTCCTGCAACTCCTGTGGTGTAGCCAGAGACAGCCCTGATGCTGGTGCTTTCACCTTACACTGTGTCATGCTCACCTGAAGGCTGAAATTGGATGTTCTTGGACACAGAGGAGGAACCTGAAGCCCAGTTCTCCCTTCTCCTCCACCAGCACTGTGTCCTGTCCATCCCATCTCTTGGGAATCCCTGTCCTCACAGGGCACTCTCCCAGCTGCTGTGCCAGATCCTGGGGCAGCTAATCCTCACTGCTCAGCCTCTGCTCCCTGCAAACATGTCTAAATGTGGGTTCTTTTTACCTTTGATGTGTAATTTGTACTCTTACCTATATGAAAAAATTAAAGTCTGCAGAGCTGCAGGATTTGCCCATTTCCCTGCTGACACCAGCCCATCTTTCCCCACTGTGTCTGAGGTCCCTTTGGCACGCCCTTGCAATGTGCCTTTCATGCACCCTGCGTCCAAGTGCTGTGCTTGAGGGCTGAGTTCTCTCGTTATTCATCTCTGTTTTGTTGTGTGAGATCACTGAGACCGACCCCAACTGGTTGCTGTCCCTACCAGCATTTCATGTGCTGTTTGCATGCACCTTGTTCCAGTCCGAGCGGAGAGAATCATCCCACCTTTGATGGCTCCTTTGTGATTGTTTTGTACCAAGAACAAATTGCATTGCTGGTCTGCGCCTTCACCCATCCAGGTTATTGATCATATAAATTAATTAAACTGATTCCAGTGCTGATGTCAGTGGCAGTCTATATTTTGCAACCCAAACTGCTCTCATTTAACCACTCATTCTCATCAATATCACAGCCAGTTCTTTCTCCACTTCAGCAGCTCCATCTATACAACAGCCAATACCCACGTAATGACCTTCCAGAACACCCTTTTCCAATTCTTCCTCTTGTCCAAACCCTTTTCTGCATCCTTGTAGGTTATGGTCACTTTTTCTTGTGCTCAGAGCAGAAAAAGAGGGGCTCTACAAAGGTTTTAGGTATGTAAGTAATTGTGGCTGGAAAGAGGGAAATCATTCTCTGTATCACAGCAGCTTTCACTTTAAAAGGCAGCACTTGTGTATGCTTATTATGGTGCAGCTTCCCAGGGCAGAGCTCCCTGTTCCAGGGAAGCAACAGGCAGGATCTCTGGAGATGTCACGCTTCTTGTCCTCGAAGGATAAGGCAATATTTGTCCTCTCCAATTGCACTGACCTTTTATTGGCAATCACCACGCTTGTGCTCAGCAGAGGTATCAGTCTGAATTCATGTAATTCCCAGGAGTTTGATACATCTCTCTTCTCTTGCTTCATGACTTAAAAAGAGTCTCTCTGCCTGTTTCCAGTTTATCATGATCCTCTGCCTTGGGACTGACACGGCAAGATCTATTAATTTCTCATTGCTCTGAGTTTAAAGTGAAGACCCTCTTGTAACCCACTCATAACCTTCATGGGAGAGTGGAGTATCCTTGCCAATTATCTCAAAGATAGCTTTATAAACTCATTCCCTCCAAATATATTTTACAGCGGGAATAACTCATATGAAAAAAGATTCACCTTCCTTTCAGCAATGTCACTGGAGTCACAGCAGATTCAGAAGAAGTTGAAACACTAACAGGAGTCATATGAAATCACACACGCTTCTTCCTTGCTTCTTGTTTTCCCTCTGCTATCCCTCCTGGCTGTCAGAGCTCCCAGTGATATCTTGAGCAAAAGAATCTACATCTCTAAGTCCTCATGGCCTTTGACACAGTCAATTTGTCCTTACCTCCCTTTGGACCAAAAATAAATGTGAGAGTTCTTCATTATCTTCCAAATGAGATGTGAAACTGAGGTCCTGACCACTTGTGATCATTAGGAAAATCCCATGGCACTTCTTGCAAGAACAAGACCATTAGCCCTGATGTCCTGGCAGAACTCCAGTCTGGGTGATTATAATTACATTTCGCCTGCTTTTGTAGCTTCAGAGGGATAAGTACGATAGCCTGTCCTATAGGGCAGCAGTGCCAGCAGCTGCACTTCCCCATCCATGTGTCCAGGGTTCCTCTGCGAGGGCAGGTTAAACACGGGCTTGCTTGGTCCAGGCCAAGGGAGAGACAGGTCATGGCCTGCCACTGTAACTACTTCCAGTGAGTGCCATAGCTGTTGAGTGAAACCCTAAGCTTATGAACAGCTTAGCCAGAGCTTGAACTATACCAAGGGAGAGGGAAAAAATGGATGAATTATCCTTCAGAGCTGCCTCAATGGGAATTCAGTGTCTCTGTTCCTTTGAGGATGTTTCAAAAGCATTCATGGGGCACTGTGAGAAAAACATCACAAAACTGAGTGATGCAGCTGACACCTTGTTTGTTGGCTGTGTCACAGTGTTAGGAGGGGAGATTTAGGAAACCCAGGACATCCCAGCTAGGTGTTTATTTAAGATTTTTCTATAGCAAACATCAACTTATCTGGAAAAAACCAACATGTTGAGCCCTGGAGAGTCAGTGGTAGCTGAGACCCCAGTGCATCCACAGCCCTTCGCCCTTTGGAGGGGTTGGATGAGCAGCTGTGCTGCCCTGGAGATGCTGCACACCTACACTGGTGCTGTGGCTCTGGGGCAGAGCTTGGAGCTGTGGATCTGCTGTCCTCTGGACATCCTGGGAAGCCACCTGTCTCTTTAAGTTCTTTTCAATTTTCATTTTAAATCCAGAGTTGGTCTGAGTTCATTTGATCAGAGACTCTGGCTTTTTTTCCCTGTGTTTATTTGCCTGTTTGGCTGGCTCAGTATGTGTTTCATTTCCCTGGATCCTTTGGCATTTCTTTAAAGTCTGATTACAGTAAATATGCAAACCACCTTTCCCAGTGGGAAATTCCTTCTACAAACACAAGGGTGCCAGTCTGGCTCTGGAGCAGCAAGCCCAGCTTGTCTGGGGGAGTGGGCTTGGGGGGTTTGTTGCTGCCACTCTAGAGCCATGCACGAGCCAGGACCCGCAGTGCCCCGCAGTGGAGCCAAGCCACTCTCTGCACCACACAAGTCTTCCCAACAGCATCACGTTGGCCACTGAGCAATGTGGGAATGAGCAGTAGCTATGCTGGCACTCAGGAGAGTGCAGGATTGGGGCCCAGAGCAGAGCTGGCTCCCTGGCTCAGAGCTGGCACAGGCTGTGCTGTTCCACGTGGGCTGGTGAAGAGCAGCTTGCAGTAGCTGCATCCCTGCAGAAGATGAACAAGCATTTCAGCAGAGGCTGCCTCTCGCTCCCCCAATCCCCCTCTGCTCACTGAGGAGGCTCATGCACCCAGTCCCTGCATCCCAGACTGCCACAGAAAGGGTGAGTGTGCAAAGTCACAAGGAAACTTCCATCAGGCTTGGGAAGCCACTGCTCACATTGTGCATAGACACATTTTGGCATTATTTCTCCCTGCTGCATCCTGGAGCAGCCAAATACTGTGACAGAGAAGAACTTGTAGAAACAAAAGATATTTCTCCCTAAGCCAAATGCCACTGGAAATGGTTCAGGCTGCAGCAAGCTTTTGCTCTCCTATCTCTATTTGTAATTAAGCTTTGCATTAATACCAGATGAAATTAATGCTCAAAGCTCGTTCCCTATTGATGGGGAGGGTGGTTGCTTTTGTGCAGATGTGTTTAAAGCAGAGTTGTACCTGCTGATCTTGATGAATGGGTCATTTATGCTGTGAGTTTTCTCTGAAAATGAGGAGGAAAATACACAGCATCAGTGCTGATAAGGGATGCTGTTATTTTGTGTTCTGCAGCCATTTCTCCAGGAAGCCATTGCTTCATTTGTATTGCTTTTTTAACCTTATATGCTCAGTGGGCCCAGGCAAGGCTTCTTTCTTCTTGAATTAAATGTAATCAGGCTGAGCAGCGAGGAAGAAATGATGAATGAGGACATCATTTTGGAAAACACATATCTCCTGACTGCTTATCTCAATGACATAAGAGGACTTGAATACAGTATGGAAAATAAATGCAGATGGGGGCTCAGCCTATCATGCTGGAGCATAATAGCTCAGACCTGGCCAGAAACTATTTATTATTTAGAGAACTGCTCTTGTAATTTATAAAGGTTAATCATTAAAAGTTTAATTCTCCTATAGGAAAATGGTTGAAGAGCTCTGGCATTTATCATGCTTGCAGGAAGAAGGGACCATGGCAAATAAAAGGAGCAACCTTGCATGGGCTGACCCACCCAACAGAGCATCATTGTTCTTCCTACCTGCAAGCAGATCCAGTCCCAACCCACCATGGGAGTCATTTGGGGTAAGGATGGGTGGAAGGAAGGTTGTGTGCAAGGAGGTGAGGTGCCAGTGATGCACCAAAGGACTTGCAGAACTGTAGTTACAGCAATTGTCCTTCAGGGAGGTCACCAAAAAAGTTCCCTCGCTTCATCTCCTGGCCACCCTCCCAGACTGGCAGCAGAGAATCAGAAAGTGTCACAGAGACATGAGCCTCTAGAGGGCAAGAGGCAATAGGGACTCAAAATAAAACTTGATGAAGTGGAAGAACGGTGAGGTTGTCTCGTCTATACTAAGGCTACATGTTTAGCCAGGGTGAATTTGTTAATAGCCCTATAAACCAGGTGAATAAGAAGGAGAAGAAAAGGGGAATCGTTGCCAATTTGCTTTTCTCATACTGCAATCTACCACTGAAGTTATTTATTTGGGATGTGACTTTCTTTAAATAGAATAAATCTGATAAAGTCTGGTCATGGTGAGATAAAATAGCATTTGAGCTGGCTTGTTCAACACAGGTCAGTGTGTAATTATGGAAATATCCGGAGTTTTGTCTGAAGCTGAACAGGCCACTTTGCCATGAAAATGAAGGAACTTCTTTTTGCACTGATAATCAGATTTCTGTAAGAAACAAAGTGACTTCGCAAATTTGAGTCATCAAGTCATGGCTGTGTTCTGGCAGGGGAATGCTGCTTATTACAAAAAAAAGGAGTGTGGCACATCCCAGAACAAGTCCAGGGACAGTCTATGTTAAGGGAGTATTAAGTATAATAAATAAAGACAGAAAAGCCAGAGTTTAGAAAATAATGGAGGTCTAGCCCTGCTCAACCATGCTCAACCTTAAACAACCCTCAGACTTCGAATATCTGAACTTTGAGACTGGAGACTGTCTTCAGTGCTAATTGAAACAAGCTCCTGACTGCAGCTCAGCACAGTTTGCCTGACCTTCATATCAAGCGTATTTCACTGCAGAAAAGTCCTGGAATGTCGTGGGGATCCTGTAGCCACCAGCAGGGCTGGGCAGTCCAGCAGTTTACATCGCAGCTCGTTGCCCCAGGAGCTGCCAGATTCCTCGTGAAGCTGAGGGAAATGCCCAGCCTTGCTTGAAGTTTTGGAATAACCAGATGTGAGGGAAGAAGAGCTTTGGTTAGCAATCTGAATCCTAAATGAATTTAATTGAATTGGTATTAATTAGCAGATCTGGTTATTGACATTGCCATAAGATGTTCCTTTAATTCAGAGTGGCTGTTTTGCCTTGCTCATGAAATCCAGGTATCAGGGCTCTCCAAGTCCTGGGATTCGGCCCTCTTCAAGAGCACCCCTCACACCACCGGTGTGCAAAATGCACAAATGCAACTGCTGGCAACAAGAGGGGAACAGCAAAGACAGTATTAAATTCATGTATTTACTGTTGTTGTTGACCTCCCTCTATCCTGGGAAGTGTAATTTAGAGCAACTCCAGCCTGGTGGTGTCTTGCACTAGCCTGTGGTGCTACGGGGCTGATGCAGCCCAAAATAATGAGGGTGTCTGGATGTAAAACACTGATTTGGCCATGTGTAGACTTCAAGCTTTGGTTCTTCCAGGGAACAGAGAGTGGGATGGGGTTGAGCTGGGGAAGGAGCACTTCTGTTCAAGGCAGCAGCAGCAACCATCCAGAGCACTTGGCATCCTTCCTGATTGCAGCCCATGAGGGACAGCTGGAGGATTTCCTTCAGGAAGCCTGCAGGTCCCTAAGAAATGGATGCCTAGGCTCATTACAAAATGATGGATCAAGGTTTAGCAATGCAAACTGAAAACTGGCACTGGACCTGTTTTGGAAATCCTTCAGTGACAGCCTTAGTGAAAATGAAAATTATCCTGGTGGTATTTCTTTCACCTCCTTTTTATTTTATTTTTAATTTCACTTTTAAAACCTGTGATTTCTATTTTTTACTAGGTCTCGCCTTGTTTCTGATTTACTTCAGTAGTTATCTCTAAGTAGGACTGCAGTGCCACACAACCGAGGTGCTCTTCTGCCTGCTGAAAAGCCACTAAATCTTGGAAACCGACCATGAAATCCAAAAACAGAACAGAGATGATGGCTGGAGCAGCACTTCCTCAGAAAAAGGGTTATGGAAACATCAAACACAATGAGCTCTTTGCCTCTCAGATGTTGTGTGACAAAGGAGATGGTACGGTGATCCCAACGTGCCACCCCAGGCTCAGTGGTGGCCACTGGCTGTCAGCATTGCCAGCACTGACATTCAGCGCACGGAGATGCCCTGAGAAAGGTCATTGGAAAAATCTGGAAAAGACCTCCAAGTTCATCAAGTCCAGCCTTCGAGCAAACGCCACCATTCCCACTAAACCATATTGTGAAGTGCCACACCTACTCATTTTTTGACCGCTTCCAGGGCTGATGACTCCACCACTTCCCCAGGGAGCCTGCTGCTGCCTTCTCCCTGCCTCTCTTTCCAACTGTAAATTGGAAGTAGAGGTAGTGCCGGCAAATTGAAGTTGGGCAAGGGATACTTTTAAAATACTTTCAGCAGTATTTATTTCAAAGACCACTGTGCGATGATCTCACAGATCACACAATAAATGGCAAAACGTTCTGTATGACGAAGGGAACTTCTGGCCTGTAAAACAACCCTTTTTGGAAGTGCCATAGAAACCTGTCAGTGCTCATCCTTCAAAGGCAGCTGCTGCGTAGGCCAAGGGCTCCTCACTTACATGCAGAACAAAAACAATGTCTGCGAGGTAAGAAAGTGTGAAGGGGAAATAGTCTTCCCCGCCGTATTTGCACACTGGTCTTTAAATTGCGTCATATAAATCAGCCCCACCAACTAAATGTGGCGTGTTCTGAAATATTGTATTTGCTTTGGATCAGTTCACAACCAGATTGCTTTTATTTTGTTTCATAAGAAGTTGAGATTGGAGATGTATGGACATGTTACTCTTTATGTTTGCATCTGCCACCCTGGCAGGAGAAAAATGGTTGCTTTGGTTTTGCAAACATTCTCCACTTATTTTCCCAAAATGGTTTGGATGAAATACTGTTGGTTCCTATAATTAGCTGAAATAATAAACTGGAAAGGGTTTGTTTTTGTTTCCTTTTGGAAGGAAACATGCTGCAGTGAGCTCAACACCCTATAGTGCAGTTGGCACAACCTGTAATGCCATGGTGTGATCACTTTGAGGTGGATCGCAGCCTGCTCCCAGCCCTAGGGATGGTCCTGCGTGGAGGGACCTGAATTCTCACTGCTCTGTCTCTGCTATAGCCATGGGTTGTCCTTTCAGCTCTTGCAAAGGCAATACTGCTGGGATGGATGGGATATCCTGCAGAAAAGGTTGTTTCCAGGAAGGCAAAGGGAACTGCAGAAGGGCACAGCATGTTCCTATGTGCCAAACATGCCACATTAGGTTCACTTTCTTCTTTTCTTACCAGCATCCTTACCCAGACAGACCAAAACCTGACTTCAGTGAGTGCCAAAGGACAAACTTCTGATGCACACAAGCAGAAAGGAATCATGTTCCTGATGTGCAGCTATTCATGAGCAGGAGAGCCCTGCACCAGATCCAACACAGTGGGCCAGAAATTCCTGGCATTTCAATGGGCAATTCAGTTGTCTCCTTAATCCTTCTTTCAGCCCTTGAAGTAGCTTGGTGATTTCATCACTCCCCTCAGGAGGAGGGATGGGTGCAGTGGGCACATTTGGATGTGTTCTTTGGGGTATCTGCAGTTTTCACACTGCAGCATCTGCTGATCCTGGGGAGTAAACAGAAGTTTCTCTGTGACCCATACAAAACTCTTCTGCTTCCATTGCCCATGTGTATTAAAAGAAAGCAAGTAACCTTCTAAGCAACAAATGCTGTAAACTACTAAAATTTAATTTTGAGTCGGCTTTGGAAAAGATATGTGGGGTTTTTAAATGCCTTTGAACCTGAGAGTACCAATTTTTATCCCTGGCCTCTATAGCAACCCTGCCTCCTATCCCACTTCTCAGCATACCCTCCCTGTGCAATAACCTCTGCTCCTTCATCCTGTATGGGTTGTGTACGCTTGGATAGTGGATCAATCACCATAACAGCTGTTGTCTTCAAGGTTTATTAATGCTTTCCAACTGAATTCCTGTTTTCCTGCTAATAACCCTACCAGTGGAACACTTTCCTGGACACACAATTTTTCATGTGGCAAACTTGCCACCCGAATGCTGGTGGGAAATTAGTAAGCATTGCATCCAACTGGAAGCAAGTCATTTTTAATTTCTGCAAGGGGCTTGAAGCTGGGATTATTTCACTGCAGGTCTGTCTTCACTCTAAGCAATGCTTAGGAAGGAAGAGCGGCTGATGTATGTGGAGAGGCACAGGCGCTACCCATAGGGATTTGTTTGGGCCCACAATTCTCATTAGCTTGGATTTGTAGAGTGTAGCTGGAAGGAGGAGAGGTCTCAAGTGAAGGGGGCAAGCAGAAAGTGAGGGTTTGGCCCAGCTGCTGCTGGTAGGAATGAGGAACAGCTCTATAGAAAGAGACATATCATGGTGCTGGAGCAATGAAATTCCTGTATGGCTTGTGTGGGTCAGACTCTTTGGCAATAATGGGCTGGGCAAAGCCACAACATAAATACCTCTGCAGGAGCAGTGAGGAGTTTGGCTATGGAGAAAGCCAGACTGGGTTTATTTCTGCTCCTCTTGTTAAAGCAAAGCTGCAGATATCATTTCAGTAGCTCAGCTAATAGCTGCTACCTGTCCCCAGCAGTTCTCTCTAGTTTTCGGTAGGTTAGGCAATGCTCAGGACTAGATATCACTGCTGGGCACAGCTCCAGTTCCCTGTGGTAGAGATAGAGATAGTATGTGGTCTTTTGCATTGTTATGCTTTGTCATTTTAGTGTGTATTATATTTGGCAGTCAGAATAGTTGGCCAAGCTGGGAGTCATCTCACTGCTTCAAAACAGTGCAGCTTGGCAGTTCTGTTTATCTTTTTACAGATTCATTTTAATGGAAGCTAGAATTTGAGAAGTTTAAAAATTAAAAGGAAGAGTGTGATTGCTGTAAAGTATGGATTTAACTCGTGGCTTTCTTTTTTTCCTTACACTTTCTTTATTGGCCCCAGGCACGATAACGGAGCTATCTGTACAGGCAGTGTCAGTATTTTTATGCTGACTGTAAAAATACCCTGAACAATTTATGCTGAAGAAGCCAGCACGTCTCTCAAATGCAGCATTGCTGGGGCAAACATATTCCTCTTCCAGACAACTGAATATTGAAAAGAATGCAAAACACACTGAAAAAGCAGAACCTGTCAGTCATCCCCTGGCGGCTCTCAGCACTGGAAAGGATGGATGAAGAAGTCAGACATGGCCATCTACATCCAGTCACTTGCATGCTGAGCTTAGCGGTAACTCCTTGGGAGATGGGATACAAACTTTTCTCTGGGATGTGCTCTAAGTATCTATGGCTCTGCAGCTGAATGGACATACTGCTCTGCTGCAGGGCATAGCAAGGCCATTGCCAGCATGTGCCTGACAAAGTCCATGACAGGATGCAAGGAGACAGGAGTCCTGCGAGCCCTGCCAGGGCCTGTCAACAGCAGTGGGACATCTACAGCTGATGCAGAAGCTGCGTGCAAGGTTATCCTTGGGGAGCCAGGCATTCCTGGTGCTACAATGCATCCCTGACTGTGGCTTCTGAGGAGCTACATGTGCTGGACCTGACCCCATCCTGCATGAGGATTTAGGGAGTGGTGGCTTTTGCTCTTCACAAGCAGGGCTGACACTGAGCCAGGTGTCTGTGGCAGCAAGGGGCTGCTGGCAGAGGTTCCCACCTTTCTGCCCCTAACACACATCATGCCAGAGAGTTCTTGCAGAGCTGCAATGACCCACCTTCTTCCTCAGCCCTCTCCCCCAGCATGAGCAATGCATGACAAATGCAGATCCATGCACACATGGGTACAATCCTGACTGTTCCACAGTCAGCGGTGTGTGCCCATCAATCCACTGGAGTCACTTTAAACTGCTTTTATTCTATTTGTTTCATTATGCTGTTACGGCTCTCCTCGGACACAGTGCTAATTAACTCAATCCCATCCTGGCTCCCACATCATCTCCAGGGTTTCCAGTCCAGGGAATTGTAACAGATCATTTACCCTAGGGGCTTTAAATGGATGCTTTTCCATGATGGAGCTGTAGACAGAGGGACTCATAATTGCAGAGGTGCATTCAAGTCTCTAGCTCAGTATGCAGCATCAAAATTTGTATAGATTTTAAATAATTCATCATTGGGCTTTGGTATATTTAGTCATTCAAATTAGGAATCTAGAATTTTGTTCTGCAGAGAACTGGTGTGTGTCATTGTCAGAGGTTAACTCTGCCGCCCGTGTCCATGCAGAGGGGTTCAGGCAAATTAAGTCAGAAGAAGTGACTGGCAGCAAAAGATACAGCAAAATCTGTGACACATAATAATGCCGTGAGGGCCTCCAGGCAGCTGTGGGCTGGGTGACGCTGGCACATTGTCCAGCAGGATACACGCTGCAGAGGTGTTGGGAAACTTAATTAGCAAGGAGCACTGCCTGGGATTGCAGATTATAGCCATTTGTATGGTCTAGGTAAGGTCTTTAGGCTTCAACCCATGAGCTACCAGCACCTGGGAATTGTCTTCGTCTGTTGCCTCCTGTTCTTCGTGTGGATTGCAAAACACTGGAGGCAGGGAGATGCTCTTGCTCTTTGCTGTGTCCTGTGACTGTAGCACAGGCAAGTGGGTGCTTGTACCCATTAGCAGACACAGCAGCAGTGCTGGACTCAGAGTCACAGCTGGCAGAGACCTGAGGTTTGGCAGGCTCCCAAACCCACTACGGCAGTGCTGAGTCCCCCTGCAAAGGGGTGGTTTAGAAACAGGGACCCATAACTTCATTTTATATCTTCATGACCTCTGGCCTGTTCTCCTTTCTTGACTCAAAGGAAGTCTTTGAAAAGGGGCACCAGTAGAGATGACTCAGGAGGGTTCTGTGTGCACCATCTCCCAGACAATGAGATCTGCTCAGGGTGTCCAAAGTTATCCCAGCCACAAAGCAAAGTGGAGCCTTTTGTCCACAGGACAGTCTGTTTCAGGGAAATGCTGCTGTTCAGGAGGGGGTTGATTCTGCAACGTCTGAACACCAATTCACCTTGACAGGAGAGAGCAGGAAGCACTCAGCACCTCTCCCTAGGAGCTCAGAGCATGCACAGTGTTGAAGCCTTTTTTCTACCTCTTATTTTTATGCATTACAGTCACATTATAAAGAAGTCCTGCAGAACATTCAATTACTTACTTCACAATTATAATCATATTTGTATATCTATAAGTAGGTCACCAGTCTCTTAGGTTAATCAATTACAATGGCATTCACACTGGTTTCTTTCATAAATCACTGACTTTTAGTGTATCCACTGAGATAATGGAGGAAAACCATCTAATTTTGATCTAAGTAGAATGAAATGTGAACGTGCATAATTTGCTCTTACAAAGTGTATCTAATGTTCTCTACATCTGTATTTATTTGTGCTGTTTCATGCTGCATTTCATTTAAGTGGCAAAAAAATACAGAGGCTGCTGCACTTAAAATTAAATGACCCAGAGTAATACAATTTATCTGCATTTATTTTACATTGTTCATCATGAAAGATATTTTAATAACCCAGTTCTGATGCCTGGTGCACTCGTTACCTATCACACTGAAGTTTGAATCTTGACGGCAAGATTGTTTAGTGTGCCACAAGAATATTTTGGGAAGCTGTTTTGCCATGTAAACTACAAAGTTAAGTGGAAAGGGAGGGCTTTAGTCAGGCTAGAGGCTGAGAAGGCTTTAGGACATAGCTGGAGGCCACCAAAAAGTGGGCATCTACTGACCCACTGAGGCTGTAGCTGCTTTAATGCCTGCCCAAGCTGCAGTTTTCAGACAACTCAGTGAATAGGACAAATCATAACTGAATGGTTTCTCTTTTCTGCCTGCTTAGCATGGATGCCTGAGCATTGCTGTTGGAGAATATGTGTGGGAGAACTTTTTGCCCCAGTCAGTGGTGTCCTGAGCAGGCTTTGCTTGGCTGGGTCGAAGGGACTGGGATGTATGTTGTGAAGTACAGACCAAGACCTAGACCTGTGCTACCAGAACTGGCTGATCCCAGTTTGACTTAAGAAACTGGAGAGGAGGGAGATTTCTGGGGCTTGGGATGCCCTGCAAGGTTCTGGGTGATATGCCTTGGGCTAGTTTAGGCTGGTGAAGGAGTGAGCTAAGAGCAACCTACAGCTACCTGCAGAAATGATGGAGCCATACTCTTCTTGGTAAAGGCAAATGATGTTACAAGGGGCAATAGCAGCTTGGGAGACTCAAACTGGAGATCAGAAAAAACTTCTCTGTGAGACAGATGCGTGGTCATCCAGTGGGATTGTGGCATCCACAGCCTGGAAGGTTTTCATGCTCTGGCTCGACAAAGCCATGGCCAAGCTTAGTTAGTGCTGGTGATAACCCTGTTTTGAGGAGGAGGCTGGATGAGAGGCTCTTCCCACCAACATTGCTGTGATCCCATGCTTCAGGATCCCTGAAAGGGAATTCAAGATGGGTGACACAATGGGGTGTGAACCCTTGTCTTCATAGCAAATACACCTTGAGTTTTGACATCACCTTAGTGAGAGACACAACTCTACAGGCAGTGGGGGCAGGGAGGTAGAGGGTCTGGTCAGCAGAGACCATTCCCTGCCTCGAGCATGGTGGAACACTCATTGCCAGGAAACTCTGAGTGATGAGCTCAGATATCTTGCCTGGATGCAAACCATGGTTCTCCATCCTGCCCCTCTTGGAGCAAATGTAAAGCAAACCAGCTTTAGCTTTCCATCTGCAGGAATATCTGCCTAAGCATCCCTTTGGCTGTCAGCCTGGAAAATGCCAGTGTTGGAGAGGTGGCGATGCAGGGACTGCGTCCTGAACAAAACCAGTGTGCAAATTAAATGCTGCTGGGACTCACTTTGGGCAGAGTCACCGACAACTCTGGAAATGAGTTATTGGCTAGGAAATGGATTCTGCTTAAGCACTGTCTGTTTTGCAGCTGTGGAGCAACTTTGCGTTGATTTCCAAACAGGACCTGAAAGAGCAGGAATGCCTGGACTCAGCTTTGTGAGATGGCAACTCCGCGGGCCTTCCCCATTTCACAGCAGCTCCCTAACCCAGCACTGGGAGCTGCAGGTTTGCTCTGGGCATGCTGTGCCTTGTGGCTCACTGCCGTGCTGAGAGCTCCATGTCCCCACAGACCCACATGATTCCCTGCTAGCTAACAGGGCTGCTGTCAACCCCTTAATCCCAAAGAAGCTCGTGAAGGGGAGCTGACAATAGAGCCTAACGAAATTGCTCTTTTTGTTTTTTAAAAAACCTCAGATGCAACCTTCTACTAAAACTCTCCATCTTTTCAGAAGAAGGTACTACTTGAGGAATAATCAGTGTTTTCAAATCCTCTTCTGAGGGTTTTCGTGTGTTTTGAAAAAAAA
>VWZT01013648.1:513959-641698 GCA_013397055.1 Pachycephala philippinensis | reverse complement strand
GGCGGCACCTGGTCCGCAACATCCAGCTGGAGCAGCCCTGCGAGTGCCGCGCCGGCCAGAAGAAGTGCACCTGCCCCCGGCCCGGCAAGCGGGAGACCTGGCTCTTCTCCCGCTTCTCCACCGGCTGGAGCTGCGGGCTGCACGCCGACTGGACCGAGCTCACCAACTGCGTGCCCTCCGTGGTGGACAGCAAGAAGGAGGTGCGGCTCCGGCCCTCCAGGTGAGGCCGTGCCCCGGGGTCTCCCCGCGGATCCCGGTCCCTCCCCGGTCTGCGGCGGCGGCGGGACGGGCGGTGGCCCGCGGGGCGCAGCCGTGGCGGGGATGCTGCGGCGGCGGGAGGAGGAGGAGGGAACGGGGAGCGCGGTGTGACCCGAGCATCCCGGCACGGAGCGGGGGGCACCTCCGGGAGCCGCACCGGCCCGGGGCCACCGCGCTGGGTGCAGCGTGCCCCGAGCTCTGCAGAGCTAGCAAAACCTGCCCCGCTCCGCCGGCAGGGAGGTGATGGAAGTGATGTCCCGCCGATTGTCACCGCTGGTGGGGAGAGCGCTGGGGGTGATGAGCCGGTGGCACAGGAACAGGCCTAGCAGCCCCACAGCTCGGGGACCCCCGGAGCGGCTCTCGCAGGCGAGAGGGTGCTTCGACTGCCTGCGAGCTTCCCCCAGAGCTTTTCCATCTTTGGCTTTACAGAGCTCCTGTAGCTCCTGTGTACGCCAAGAATTAGTGTTGATTTTGGGAGTGTTGGTGAGCCGTCGTATCTTCTTGGTACCTGAAGTTTGGCTTATGTGGATGGCGGCCTTGTAAAGTAAAGGTTACGATTATGGCTGAGTTACCTGTAAATATTTGCATTGTTCTTCAGCCCTAACCTTGATTATTTTGTATTTGCATTTTGAATTTTAGGGGCACTGCTTTCTCTTCATCCCTGGACCTTCCTTTGAAGTTGCCAAAACCCCACTGACCATAGCGAGGGGATTACCTAAAAGCTTCCCCTGCCTTTTAGAAGCCCAGCTGGCTTTTCCCCCTGAGCAGTGAGGACCTGCTTCCTCTGCTCCCAGATCTCTTTGATCAGAGCCTACCTTCGGTTGTAACAGACTCAGGAGCTTGTCTGTGGCTGTGCATGCAGCTGTACTGTGTAGCAGAACTGCTCAGGGTTTCAGTGTCTTTTCCCCTTCTTTTGTGGGAAGTTAGAAACTGGAGTATCACTCCTATTGCACTGTGAGACTAATGGCAGGTCCCTTTACAAAGAGGCTACTGTTACATATCATGCTATCTGAAGTCAAGTCTAAGCACAGATTCACTTGAAATACAAAGCTATTTCTTTCTAGAATTCCTTTTATATAGTGTGACACTACACTGCCATCTAGTAGAAAAATGCTTAGCATCATTATAGTCCTGTACCCAAGGAGCAGCTCCTCATCAGACTTGGCTATTGTGATTCCTGCTCTTTTGTCTTCCCTTCAGCTTTAAATTTTAATTGTCTAATTTTTATGACATCCCATTTGCTAACATCCAGACCAATTCCTTGCCCACTTCCCGGTTTCAGGCTGCTGAGCCTTGCAGGCTACATAGTTTATTTTACCTGTCCTATAAACATGTTGTTTGTCAGCAGAAATGGAAGTGGCATAACATGTGCTCTGTTTTTCTGTACAGCTTCCAGTGATAAATGTTGCTCTTTCCCCAGAGATGGGCCTGGCCTGCAAAGCTGTAGCTGTGGGTCAGGGATTTCCTTCCTTTCCCAGAGACAGGTCTGTCTGTGCTTGGTCTTAGCTGTGCCCTCCAGAAAAATGTGTGGCTCCTTGTCCTGAACCCACCACCTGAGGGGGAAGGAATGTCAGGCTCGGAGAGCTAGGATTTTATCTGCAGCTTTTGGCTTTGTATTTTTTTTTTCTTTTGTTGGATACCAGACATGCTTTCCTCAGTTGGAATGGGAGCGGTGCATTTACCTGCTCAGGAGTTCAGAGTGATGGTTCCTCATCCTGCAAACAGTGTAGTTGTCACAGCTGACTTCTGAGAGGTCGCTAGGACATGTGACTTCGGATTGAAGCCAGGAGAGAGGGAGGAAAATGAAGCTGTGATGATTTTGTTTTAGGTAGAGGTCTACTCTCTCAAAGCCTTTGAAATGATATTATACTTTTAATAACCTAATTACACAGCTTGCTGAATAGCTACAGTTATTCTCCAAAAAAATGTCTTGACAAGCAATTATTTGGACTGCAACTTCTAAATGTTTAAAAAATACAGGAAGAGAAGTTCTTAAATGAACAATAGTCCTTTCAAGTCTTTCTGCCCATTTTAATACCTTGTCTTTAATTTTAGTTTGTGTTCTCAATTTAGCAGCGTTCAGCTGACAACTAGTTAATTAGCACCTCTACCTACTGCCAGTAACAGACAGAAATTCTAAGCCCTTTCTGGGTAGATAAAAGCCGCTTTCAGAGCAGCAGTAGGTGTGGGATGAGGGTGTCTAAGCAGGGAAGCCGTGCTGGCTCCCAGTGGAGTCAGCCTGGCTATTCCTGAACTGAGGTTTTTAGGGGGAGGCCTGACCATCCTGGGTCATGTGTGCTGGTGGGAAGGGAAGGATGTCATGGCCCTGGTGTGCAAATCCTGAGAGACAGGGAAGCAACTTGGAGGAGTGCAAGGCCCATTTGGGGAGCATCGTGAGGTCAGGGAGAAGGATTCAATCAGGAACAGAGAAGAATTTTCTCAAGCGAACCTTGGCTTGACAAGGGTGGGAATTCCTGCATTTATAGTTGAGATGATTGAAAAGTGAGACCTGTTGTAAGAGTGATTTGAATTCCTTGGCAGCTGCATAAAGCAGTCTATAGTTACTGTCTTGGGGCTTTGTAGCCTTGTCTGGAAATACCCAAATATTCCATCAAACATTTTAGCTTGCACCTATGTGTGATTACTTTGCACAGGTGTTTCTCTTTTCAGACACGGTGACTCTACTTGTCAGATTTCTGGTTACCTGGGCTGGTTTGTAGGGGTCTTTGTTTTCTTTAAAAGTTGAGTCTTCGTTAGTCTGGAGAAAATTCTGTCCTGGACCATGCAATGCTCAGCACCAGGTACAGAGCATCTCTGTGGTAGGATCTGATGGGATCAGCCTGGAGGGCGTACACATGAAGAACCTTGCTGCCTGCAGCAGTCATTCTGCAGTATCTGCTCTTAATTCCATTAGTAGTCTGCCTCTGTTTCTCTGGGAATTGTGGGTTTGGAGTGCAGATTCGTTCACTGGGGCAGTAGAAATACTCAGGATGGCTGTTGTTTAACACAATTCTGAGATGGATTTAACACAGTGGTACTTTCCTGTCTATGAGCATATAGGTTCTCAAAACTTCCTTTCCTTTGTAATGGTGGCTTGTGCTCCTTAATAAGTAGTAAGCAGGTAAATAGATCTTCTCCTTCTTTGGTTCTTTCTTCCCCTGGAGGAACATGGTTCTCTGGGTGTGTGGGGAGGGATTTTTGGGTTTCTCTTCTTGGATCCCATTGGAGTGCGTGTTCTGTATGCTCCTGTTCCTGTTTGTTTCCTGTTCCATCAGCCCTGCTCACTGCTACAGCATCCAGAAATCACAGGAGAGGGAAGGGGGAAGGTACAGGCAAAGTTGATGCTTTCAGTGCTCTGGATTTGCCACTTGGGAGGTGGGTGGAATGGGCCGATGGTGGTGGCAGAAAGGAGGGGATTGTCTCAGCTTCTTGGCACCAGTGGTGAGAAAGGAGAAATGTGCCTTTTCCTAGTAATGAGTGACTGACTTGGGTCACTTGATTGATTGTGGAAGCCTCAAAGCTTTTGGCACGCTGAACGGAGGCAGCATCCAAAGTAACTGTGCATCACAGTACTGAGATTTCTCTGGACTCTGGCTAATTATTATGCAAAGTGTCTACCAAAGTTGTCTGTAGCAGTAAATTCAGTGGCACCATTGCAAGAAACAAAAGGCCTTGAGGTTAGACAGGAAAATGTAATGAGACATGGGAGCAAACACAGGTACCAGCATTCTTAAGTGGTGTTATGGCTTTGTCCCCTCGCTGGGTGAGAGATGTGGTTGTGGTTAAAGGTCGGGCTGTATTTGATGTTCCTCCTGGGTAGCATTAAAGGAAGGAGATGTTCCCTGTTGAAAGGAGAACGAGCTTCTAGAACTGCCTCTGGAGCCAGAAAGTCTGAGATTGGAAGAAACTTCATGCTGCTGGTACAAGCCTGTTGGACCAGGTTGATGCCTGCCAGCTTTTGGGAGGCCTGATGTTGGCACCAGCTTGTTGTGATGTGGGCAGAAGCCGCTGGCGGTGCATGGGTGTTCTTATCTTGTCCATGTGTGTTAGTGAAACCCTTCCAAGTTGAGTCTTACAAAAATCTGAAAAAAAGGTGCGTTAAAACATTTCCCAGCAAACTGGAAACGTTTTCTGTGCGTGTCCCTGTTGGCTGAACAGATTAATCTGTATGCTCTTGAAAATGTGGAGTCATCTACTCTGAGGTCTGCAGTACTAGGTCTGACTGAGGTGGGGTTAGTTTAGTTTTCCCCACACTGAGTTTTCCTCATGGTGCTGTGTGTACGTAGCTACAAAGGTGTTGATAACAGTTTCCCAGTAATCTGCTTTGGTGTGGAGGGGGAAAACAGTCATGTGGCACTGCCAGGGAGAGAAAAGTAATTTGTAGGATTTGGTTCTTAGCAGCTGTTGAGTGTGCCTCTCCCTGTTGCAGAGGTGATATATGGCTGTGCAAGTAGATGATCTCTGTGTTTCACCTGTAGTGGTGGAATTTGGGGAATAGTTAAGCCCCATAAATCAGCACTAAACCCCTTGCAGGCGGAAGAGATGCTTTAGGGTCCCATGGCACCCCAGGACTTTGGGTGGATAATGCAGGCTGTGGCAGGAGGTGGACAGTTTAAAACCCCTGAAGCTGGTGGAGCAGACACCATTTCCAAGGATAGAGTCCCCCAGTGCTGCTGCTTTGGGGGTGAAGCCTGGGGGGCTGCTCAGGGAGAGAGGGAACCAGCATGGCTGAGCTGGAAGCTGTGAGCGAGCAGATGGGGTGACCTGCTGTAACTTGGGTTCTGGCCAGAGCACCGAGAGGGTGCCTGCCTGCCCTTGAAATACACATCACTGAAACTCCCCGGGAAAAGCTGGGCAACAATTATAAAGCAAAAAAACCCCAAAAAACAAAAAACACCAAACAAACCACCACCAAACCAAAAAGAAAACCCAGCCAAAACCCAGAGCTTTTGCAGAGATGCCGCCAGGCCTGAGTGACTCTGAGCTGCTGATTCATTTATCAGTGAGATTTCCTAATGACCCTGCTTGTTTCAGCCTGGTGGCTGCAGGTTGGGATTTGCAGTGAATATTGTCTTGCCACCCAGAAACGTGCGCCTGCAGCAGCTGAATTTTCCTGCGTGGCATTTGGTGGGACCAAAGCAGTAGGAGCAGTGGACCAGCCTACAGAGTGAAAAAGGGTTTTTGAGGGGAAGGGCAAGGGATTATTTTCATAAGTACAAGTGTTTCCTTCACCTAATCCCATTACAAGGCCTAACCTTGAAAGGCTTGGTTATAAACTTAAGTTCGTGGGTTTTTTAGGTTTGGGTTATAGGACTTGTAAAGCCCTCTAAATTAGTAATGCTGGTTTTGCAGATAAAGTGTTGGACTTCTTAAAGGGATTAAAAAATCATTTTCCGTTTTAGGTCTCTTCAGTTCTCCTCTAAGTCTTTAATAAAGTGCAAATTGACTTTTAGTTATTTAAAAGTATATGTTTCCTACTGCCTTTTACTTTAAATTTGGGGAGTTTTTTGTGAGTAGAGAGAAGGCATTAATTGTTGCAGAAATAAACCCCAGTGATTGCAGTAGAGCAAGAGATGAGGCACAGGTGTTATATCTTGAGTTGTTTATTCCATATATTATCTGAGTTGGTCCTCCCTAAAGAAGAGAATGGGAATTTGAACACTGTGGCATGGTGCTGTTGTACTAAGACATGATTACTTTTTATTAAAAAGATACCTTTCTGCTAATTTTTCTTTTGGAATTTATAAATATTTAAATTAAACTATAAATAAATGCTTCAACTGTATTAAAATAGATTGTGCCTTGTGATCCCTCTTGATAACTTTATAACCTTTAATAAAGGTTAGCAAAGGTGCTTGGAAGTCAGGCATAACCAATAAGGTATTTTTATTAAAAGACAGATTTTTAAGTTTAACAAGTTGAGCATTGGTTCTGAGACATATTAACTGAGATTAATTTGTGCTTCATTTATTTAATCTGAATTGTCAGGAATCATGTTCTCTACTGATGTAAATGTCGGCAAAAAGGACTTATTAGTAGATTTGATTGCTTTTTAAATTTAACTAGCAGAGATGCACTGGCATGCCTAAGAGAATTGGTCTGTTTCTGTGAACAGTTCAGTGCCTAATGAATCACTTCAATGTACTTTTCTGAAGGAAAGCAGAGCAATTTAAATGTGCAATGCATTGATTTACCTCAAATGGATTAGGCCTCTGTGTGCAATCCTTTGCATTAATTTACTTTCTCCACAACTGTAATAATAAAGGCAGCATTTCTGTATGGCATCGGCCCAAATTAGCTCACATAACTTGCTAGAAAGCAAAAATAATTAATATGTGGCTGAAAATGGGATGTTGGAATGGGTCTTTCTGAGAAGACCCAGGCTTTGGGAAGTGCAGCGGGGTTCAGGATGCCTCTGGGAGGGATGCCAAGGGCAGGACGACTGGGGTGGATGGAACCCATGTCAAATGAACCTTGTGTCAGAGGTTAAATTGACATTATTATGGAAAAAGATTATATATATATATGTGTGTGTGTGTGTGTATTTCTGATTTGGTGCAATCTGAGAGATTTTGGTGATGTGGCCGGGTTTATTTTTTTTTAATTACTGAAGAAATAATCGACAAATTTCTAACTCCAGCATATTCAGCTTATTTTATTCCTGCAGTAACTATTCAGTCATCCCTTCATCTCCCATAAGGCTCAACCTGCTGAGCAGCCAAGCGGCCAGGGCACAAAACTCTGGGTAATTCCTTATTTTAACCACTTTGCTGCAGCAATGGTGCCTGGGCTTTGTTTCACTCTGCAGGGATTACTGTGGGCGAGCAGCCCTCAGCCATTTTTGGAATTACCCTTGTAGGTTCCTTACATACTTGTGAGGATTAATCTCCCTTTCCCTTCTCAATCAGCTAATTCCCATTGCTGGATAGCTGCCTGCCCAGATGTAAATACGCAGGAAAGCAAAGCGGTGGAGCATCCTCACCTGCTGCCTTTGTCCGTTGGGAGCCTGGTTCCTGGCTCCCAGTTTGGGGATGGAGTGCTCGCCCGAGCAGTGCCTGAGCCTGCAGCATCTTGGATGGAAGCAAAGCCGACCAGGACAGGAGATGTGGGATGATGGAGGCAACATGGTGACTGGGGTGGGGGGATAGTGCCATTCCTGCCTTCTTCTTCCGCCCCCTCTTCTTCCTTGGCAGCTGGCAAGCGTGGATTATTGTTTGTGATTGACTTGCTGATGCTGGCAATTGTACATTGTGTTCTGGGACTAATAGGGTAGCACCGAATTATTCAGGCGTTATTGAAACGAATCACATTTGTGATGAGTAGTAAGTAGGAGACGTTGGTATTTATGAATAATTAACACAGTAAAGTTTTTCTTAGACATGAAGAAATGATTTAATTTCTACTGTGAACACTCTGTAAAATTAATGAAAGATAATTGCATTTGCTAATGTGAGACTAAGAAGCCAAAGCAATCTATTCTTTTGCATTTAAGTTCATATTGCTGATGTAAACAGCCAATGTAGAATTCCTTTAATATGTTTTCATTGGGTGGGAACTGTGTTTAACGTCGACTGGGGTGGGCTTTGTGGAAATAGAACGTCTAAACACTTAATTTGCTGTTGCCTTTTCCATCCACTCCCATCTCTGGGTGGGTAGTGAATATATGCATATAACAAGATAATGTTTTTGAATAAGTGGCAATTAGGACCAGCCTTTTTTCTTCTTCCCTGACTTTAGTCTTCTTTCTCAGCTGTTCATGCTTTTAAAGACAGAATCCATTTAAGCTATTATATACAGCTTTGAGTGAAATCTTCTCTTTTTTAGTCTTGAAAAAAAATCATTAGTCTTTAGAGGCCTATAAATCATAAGATCCATTAGGGGTGAGACTCAAATCATGTTACTTCTTGCTTCTCAGCTGCTTATCCAACTCTGAAGGAGCCAAACTTTTGATGTAATATAACTAAATATATGCAGCTACGGGAGATAATCTTGCGGCATAAATGATTTTGCACATCTCCATAAAGGCATGAAGAAGAGTATGCCTTTCATGAGATCCTTGTAGCAAATGCTCCTAATTTTCCTTAATCAAAAGGATTGTGAAGTTTTGATGCTCTTTCGAGGTCCAAGTAGCTGGAAGATCAGTTCTGCCATAACTCCATTTTGTTGTCTAGGTTAAAACATTGCAAGGCTCCCAGCAATGGCAATCTGCGCATTCAGAGTGCTGTTTTGAACTGTAAGATCCTTCGGCAGACGCCCAAATCAAGTGACTAAAACACTCTCTGCCACTGATTATTTTCTCCAGCCTTCCTTGCGTTCAGAGAAACCAACTGTTTTAACCCCCCTGTTAAGCAAAACAATGTTTCCTTGGTCAGAGCCAGGGAAGCTGCTTTTCAGAGCTCCTTTTTAAGGGTAACTGAGGGGAGAGCATTTCCTTTTCCCTGTGGGAAAGTTAGTCCCTGGAGCAATCCCAAGCTATTCTGAGGTTGCAAGTTTTTTTTTTTTTTTGTTGGGGGTTCAGAGAAAGTTATTTGGAATAAGCTTATGTCCTGCTTAAGCAAAACCTCCCAGGTCCTAACTTTATCATATTTTTTGCCAGCAGTTAACTCATCTTGATAGCGAAGGTGCTGCAGGGGTTCTCCTCTCCATGGAGGACTTAAATGGGGCTGGAGGTGGGAGGAGGGATCTGTCCCTGCAACACTTCCAGAAGAGCAGCAGTTTTTATTCCTCCTGGAACTAATTCCACCAACTGTAGAAAGGGAGGAAGATGGCTTCTGCCTTTCTCGGGGCTGTTTGTTTTTCTGTGGGGGTGTTGGATCTAATCAGAACAGTGGTAGCACAGAGAAGGGAGAAGACAAAAGCGCTCACGGAATTGTCAGACACAACAGGATGTGCCTGCTGGATGGTAACTGAGTGACTTGCAAAAACATAAATGCCATAAATTAGTCTTTAACTCCTTTAATTCTTGTGTGCTGCAAGTCAGTCTCTGGTAAGAGAAAAAGCTTGTGTTGGCGTGGTCACCCCATTTTCTCTTTTCCTAAGTGCACATCTTTAGCCAAAACTTCAGTAGGTTTGGGTTTTTTTACTTTGGTGATTTCCAGTAACTTTAAGTCTTTAGGTCAATAAAATGTGGGGTAGAATTTTTGCTTTCAGATGAAAGCTGACTATAAGGGTCAGTTGTTTGGCTTTCAGGTGGCATGCTGCTGCTAGGGTCTGTATGCTTGACTCTGGTCTGCATGAAAGAAAAGTGGTGCATAAACATGAGAGTGGGATTTGAGAAGCCAGGACGTTACGCCTGGGATGAGTCCTGTCTTCATCACCAAGTCTGTCATCTCCTCTCAGCCACTGCCTTGTCTGTGTAATTCAGCTCTTTTTATAATGATATCTTTCCATCTGTACATAGCATAAAGGATGTTGGATTTCCTGGCCTGACTGCATGTAGTAGCTTTGCTGCCTATATGTGACTAGTCCTAGGTAGAAGCGCTGGAAATATTTGTGTTCAGTTTGAATTTAGGGAAGCTGTAGTGTTTAAATATAAAACCAGTGTGCTGTAGTGACAGGTGACTCCAGCCTGCCGTGTATGTACTGCTGTCCTGGGAGGGTTATGGTGTTCCTTCCTTTCCCAGGATGGGAAGAGGGAAGCTCCCTGTCCACATGGCTGCTGGTGTGGGGTCGCACCACTCAGTGCTTCTAGGCCAGAGCTCTTGCATGATCTTGTTTTCACCCCTTTTCATGGATGAAGCAGTGTACAACTTTGCTCTTTGAAAGGAACAACTTAGGAAGATCCTAAGCTTGGTACAGTTGTCCTAAAGTAAGATCTAATCATGCCCTAAATGTATGTTTGTGAACCTGGTGCTCTGAATTATAGAAGGGTATAGTGAGAAAAGCCAAGACCTGCCTTTTGAACAGGAGACTTTGGGTATCTGACACCAGATGTCATGACCAAAGTCAGTAGGAATGAAACTGCCGTGCCTTAAGCTGTTGCTTTGTCTGGTGGCTGTCAAGGCTGCAGCTGCTCAGTGGAGGGAACTAGACCGTCAGAAGGCACAGTGGGAGCAGAGACCTAGGAGAAGCTTCAGTAAGTTGATATGAGACTTCCTTCAGAAGTCAGTTCCTTGTATCTCTTAAACTCTGTTAATTTGCAGAACTATCCTGTATTGCCATTTAAGTCAGCCCTGCTTCAGATAGACCCCGGGTGAGCCCATAAACATAACTAATGGATTTTGCAAAGTAGAGTTATGAAAGCCTTTTTTCATCCCGTTTCCAGAGAAGAGGCAGAAAACAAATGAAAAGAGTAGTTGCACCTGCAGCTGCTTCTCCTGAGATGAGCCAGCCTTCTACTGGCTCACTTTCCATGCTGATAGTTGCATTTTGGATGTCAGCAGTGTTCTGGGTTGGAGTATGAGCACTCTCAGAATTTTATGGATAGAGACAACTTCCTCACTGAGTTAGATTTATGGGGTAGTGCTGATAATACCTGCTGGAGATTGGAGCTCGCAGTTTGCTAGCAGTGATGCAGAACGGCTGAACAAGAGGGCAGTGGCTAGGGATGAGTTTTGACTGGGGAACAGTTTGCAAGCTGCTTTATCACCCAATATTTTGTGGCATAGTTAACATGCTACCACGTGCAAGAAGAAATTGCAATTTTGCTAGAAAAACAGTCAGCAGGAAATACTGCACAGGAAATATGTTAGCATTGCCCTGTGTTTGGAATTACTGAGCTCTTTTGTTGCTTGCAAGGACAAAAGTGTGTTAATAACTGTCCTTGTCTGTGAGCATGGCTAAGTGCATTTGGCCTGGGGTTTGGTACAACACAGCTTTTGGAAAAATCTGCCATAAATATTTTTAAGTTTATTTATTGGGACATTTAAGTGAAGGCACATAATGGTGCTGGTATTTCTGAAGATGGGATCAGAAGGAAGTTGTGCATCACTAGGTTTGAGGCACACAAACTATATCTTGTCAAGCCTGAACTCTATTGCGTTAACAAAACTACTTAAATATATTGCTTAAGCAGAGACTCAAAGTGTTTAAATTTATTGCTCAGGGCTGTGCAGAATAGGGATCAGTAATGGTGTCAGCACCTTTTATTGCCCTGGAGTGGCGAAGTTTTGTGCTCTGCAGGCTTGGGATTCCACGTGTCTTTGCTCTTGTTCGGGATGCCAGCTTTCCCCCCGCTGTAACTCTTGTTGTCGTATACCTTGGGGCTGGTCAGTGCTGCAGCTGTGTGTGCACCAAGATGAGCAGAGGGTGCAGGGTCTAGAGACTTGCTGAGACAAGTGAAAGTTGAGATTCCCTGTTACAGGACCCAAAGACGTGGGGAGCAGCTTGGGTGAGTCGGTGCATCCATGTGATGTTGTCCATCTTGGCTGGTATATCGGGCTTGGGTTGGGGATCTGGAGAACCAAAAGCAGCAGCTGTTTCAGACTCTGTGTAACAGCCAGACCTCTGGAGGAGAAGGCTGTAGGAAGAGATGCCTTTCCTGGGCAGGTTTGTTTGAGGGTATAGGTGAAAATGGGAGTTGTAGATCTCTTTTCCATCAGTGTCTGAAAGAGCACACTAAAAAGGCCAGCTCTGTTTGACCTGAATCCAGACCTCCCGTCAGCCAATCCTTTTTATAAAATTGGTCAGTGTATCAGGCAGCCTAGAGAAAAAAACACAGAAAGGACTTAAGAATAACTGAGCTCATGGTGAGATAAAAATTTCTCAGAGCCTGGATTATGGAAGGATCCGGTTATTTGTAAAATATATAAGCAGATTCTCTGGCTCGGCTGCGGAGGCTCAGCAGTTGTGCTGGAGGATTTGGTTGTGTGCTCAGCCGATCCTGCTGCTCTCCCAGGTACAGCTGAGTCTGGAGGTTTAAGGGTGATGACAACTTGTGTATTAAATGTTACCAATTAACTGTACTTTGGAAATTGCAATCATAGGCTTTTATAAGGAATCCAAGGCTCTCTTGTTTCTTGACTAAAGGGTTGATTTTGCATTTCCCATCATGTTATGTTATTTTTCTGGAATTAGCGGGACATTTTTGCTTCTGCTTTTCCTCATGTGTCATCTGATGTCAGGAAGGTGAATTGCTTCCTGTAATAAACCTCTGTATTCATGGAAGACTTATGAGTATAAAGTGCAGTATCATACTTAATTTTTTCCCTCACAGTAAAAATATTTAATGTCTTATAAAATGGTCCATCAAGATAAGTGACATTCTGGTCTCTTTACTCTTGTGATTAAAACTCTTTTTAAGGATATTTGTATGTCTCAGAACATGTTGGAGTCCCAGTACTTGTAGTTGTTTATGGTAGAGGTTAGGTTGGTTAAACCTGAGGTCTGGCATCTCATGATGATGGGCACTCAAGCTGGAATCTGATCATCAAGAGAAGGTAACACAGTCTGTGAAGTGAGTTGCTCTTTTTTGGCAGCAGGTGTTACCAAAATGCTTTCCTGTGACTTTCATGTATTCGGCTTCCCAAGAACCTGTTTCCTTATTGAGAACAGCTTTGGGGTGGGAACCTCATCTCCTCCTGCCAAACACTGGGCAGAAAGAAGTCATTGGACATGTGAGCATTTACAACTGGCTTGCCTGTCTAGGACTATATCTTTTAAAGCACAGCTAATCATTTTAATTACAGCAGAGTAATTTTACTTAATTTTCTATGGAAAGGGGAAGCAGGCATCTGGGATGCAATATAAAGGCAGGAATTGCAGTTCTGGGCTGCCAGAAGTCATTCCCTTTTTGTATTTGTGGAAGTTTGTGTTGGGCTCTATTACAGGACTTGGGAGATGTGCTTTCTTTTGGATTTAGGTTACTGCAGGATTTAGGGAAGCTGAAGAGTACATTGTGTCCCAAGGGCATGACCTGTGCTAGAGTAAGTGACCCTAAAATCTGCAGTGTGACAGCTGGTGGCAACCAATCTTGGATGTTTGGAGAAGTGAGGAGCAGAAGGAAGGGTTTTTAGCTCATGTGGACGACGTCCTTTTATTTTGCAAGTGGTTTTTCATCTTTGCTTGAGCAGCTGAAAGAGATGAAACATCCCTTTCTGTTAAGGACAGAAGCAAAACCCTTCACTTTAATGCAGGTAGCAGGGCTGGGATGTGCTGCAGTCACTTGGCTTTGATCCTTGGTTGTGGTGGAGGAGTGCACTGTACTACTCAGGAAGGTGTAGTGGTGAAGTGATTTTAAGTCCCTGGTCTAGACTGACGCCTGTGTTGCTGGCCCAGAGTAAGCTGAGATCACTCCAGGCTGCAAGTGCTGTCGAGCTCTTTGGGGTCACCTGCAGCAGTCACATCCCAGCCACCTCTTCCTCACCACCTGCTCTCCCTCCACAGGTGCCCCCCAGGCAGGGAGACTGGAGGAAAACTTTTTGGGAGGAATGTCAAAAAGCTGTCCGTTCCCTTCCTGCTTGAAGATTGGGATTCTTTTGTGGCCTTTTATTTTCTACGCAGTTTTTGTGTTAAATGAGCAGCCTTTTTGCAAGCTCCACTGCTCCTTCGGCTGGGAGCAGGGTATCTGCCTAGCAGAGATTTTGTGGTAAAATTTATTCTGCTGTACTTGAACACTAACCTGAGTGGTTTTTCCCCTTCTCTCTTTAAAAAAGCTAAAAAGCTTTTTTCTTTTTTCTTTTTTTTCCCCAATAATGGAAAATTTCAACTTGTCCTCCACTTAAACACTGTTCAAGCTTTTCCAGGAAAATGGAATGAATCAGTAATGCTTCCCTCTTTTGCTTCTTGTATGCTTAGCTAATTGTATTATTTTTATTGTTGTTCTGATTGCATAAAGGCCTTCTTCTGGCATCATTTTCTGCATAAGAGAAGGCAGACAAGATCTCTAATGTGGTGCCTCTCCCTCAGGAGCTGTGTTATCCCTAGACCTTCAGAGTCTGGAAATCACAGCTTTAGGAAGAGGCTGAATCTGAACAAGGACAGACAGTTCTTACAGTGTGTTGTTCTTGTATGGACTGAGGGGTTTTCATTCAAATGATGTGCAGGGATGAGCATCCAGGAGCACAGGATGACTTTGAGCTTACCCTTTGGCAGCAGGGAGAGGCAGCTTTTCTCCACAGCTCCTAGGCAACCTCTTGGTGCTCCTGGTCTCCTTTGCTGCCACTCACTCTCCTTGCAGATCCCAGCACTGTCCTAGAGGTTTGTTCCTAATTGTTTGACTTTTCACATAGACTCGATGCTCTCTCGATTGATGTCTTGAAGCATGGGTTTAAAAATCAAAAGCAAATGACTGCATTCTAATGGATGTTATTGCACTAGACATTATGTTTTAGAAGTCACTGTGGTTAAGTGGAGTATCTCTGGAATCTTGTTTTTATCAAGACATTTATATTCCTCTCTAATTTTTGTGGAGAGTCGTTTAGACGTTTTCCAGATTAGAGCATAATGGAACTGCTAGCTATAAATGTTCAGAGGAATCCATTACACATGCTGATTTAGTGGTTAGTCACAATTACTTTGGAGCTACAGTGTCAAATTTAACACCAACCTTCAAAACCACATTGTGAAATCCGGTCATCATTCCTATGAGATGTTCCTCCATCCTCTCTGAGAAGAAAAAGACATTTTGTACAGCAAGATATAAAAGCAATTTGGAGGGGACAGACTGATGCTGGAGGAACAACTCAGTGTAAGAAGCAAACCAGCAGGCAGCTTTTCCCTGTAGAGTTTTAGCCTTTTTCTTTCTGCTTAATTGAAGTCCAGAAGAGTGGTGGTGGCAGTGGGTTGGTGTGCCTGTTTTCATGTGCAGGAGGTGCAGGTGGAAGCAGTGACTGATGGAGCTGGAGCGGGACAGTCCCATGTGCTGCAAACCTGTGTCTCCTTCCTGCAGCATTGGGTGCAGGGCTGTGGCTGCTCCCAGACAGCAAAGAGCTGGTCCCCTTGACATCAAGACTGGTATTTCTGTTAATGGCAGTGGAGATGTTCCTGCAGGTTCTTTGGAGAAGGCACCATAGGCCATAGAGCTGTAGTTAATAGTTAGAGTGACTTTTGCGTAACACAAGTATCAACAGACATTTTCACTTTAGTGTAACTATATATAAATGTGGATTTAAAAATCAAATAGCATCTGCTTTAACCAAAGCCTGCGAGTGGAAGCTGTTGCCTGTTTTGCTTTTGAAACACCACCTTTTCCCTGAGGTAACTCCCTGCATGTTGCAGTTGGCTGCGTGTTCCCGTGTCCCACAGCTGGGAGTTGTGTGCAGTGTCTTGAGCCCTACCTTCTCTGACCTCCTGGGGTGGGAATTATTGCTCTGAATTGAATGACCTGCATCTTGCTGGATGTTGTTTTCTGAGGGGAGGCTTATGACCTGCAGGACTGTGTTTCCTTGCTCTCAGCTTCTGAGTTGAAAGTGAGTTCATCTGAAGGTTGTTGTAGCACTCTGTCTTGGGTTTTAAGCCAAGGATGGAGGTGGTCAAAATGAAATTAACCTGAGATTTAGAGGATGAGCAAGTAAATCCCATTGAATTTGTGCATGTTACAGTCTCAGAACAATATTTATCTTAAGGGATGAGCTTGTGCAGTTAGTTGGGCATCCTGAAGCTCTTCGGTTGCCTTTGTTGTCCAAGAATATTTGTTTCCACAATTGCAAATCTGGAGATGCTCACAGGATACCTGAAAGTGCTTCACTGTCAGTAGTTGAATAGCAATGATTTAATAGCACATTTAAAAAGAACATTATTTGGTATTGTTAAGACTCGGCCCTAGTTTGGAGTTTCTTTTTGATACCTGGAGGAGATAGTGAAATTCTAGGTTTGTGCAAGCTTGAAAGGGTCAGTAGTCTAATCAATAGCTGAGTTTACTACTAAAGCTTCCTAAAACACATAGGAATTTTTAGCTATTTCAGGTCAGATCCCCCTTCTTACCAGTTGCCCAGACAGTAGAACACTTTAAGACCTGTGTAACACACAGATCACGTAACCCTTTCATTCCCTTGGGTTTAGAACGTTACTTTTGTTCATAAGCACAAAGTAAGCTTTTAGAAGAGGTAACATTAGAGGACTTCAGTTCTGTGTTGAAACTAAGTTTTCTGGGAGTTAACAGCAAGGTTGCAGAGAGTTTGAACTACCTGGGGAAGGAGTTTGTACTGGCTGTTGTGCCTCTGGCAGCTCATTCTCAGCTTGCTCCTGGAGACATCCACAGGGCATTGAAAATGTCAGAGCAGATGCTGTACCCTGGGGTGCTGCCAGGTCTGATCTTGATTTGATCTCCAGAGCTGCCTGGTCTGGCTGCTGTGGAGCCGAAATCTGCAGACTGCCCATCGTGTGTGCCCTGGACTTGGCAGGGGTGGTGCTTTCATGGCCCAACTCATCCCTGTTAAAGACAAAGGTGCTCATCCCATTAACTGCATGAAGAGCCCCCTTCCCTGGAGAGGCTGCCTGCCAGGAAAGGAGATAATTCATGCCCTACATCAGCTCTGTCTTAAATTGGTTGAAGAACAGGATCTGGTTAGCTTTAATGATAAGAGCTGGGATTTTGCAGTGTCAGCTCTTTTCCAGGGGGCTTATGCTGGGACCTCAAAACTCACAGGAGTTGTATGATGGGATGAGAGGTTAAAAGCCAGTGTAATAGCCACAAAATGCTCCAGCCTTACAAAGAAATGTCACTGCATCCTCCTTGGATACTCATAATTAGTAATTCATGATTTGCCCTGGCTCTTTAGAGGAGTCTGCTGGGAGGACAAACCTGTGAGCTGCACTTGGCTGCCTGGTTAAGGCTGTTAAACCAGAGTGCTGTTTCTGACATTGTTCATTTTTAGAACTGGGTTTCCACGTATTGCTTTAACTGTTATTAGCAATTTGCTGGGCTTCATTTTGGTGGTGGGAGAGCACTTTGTGATCTCCGAAGCATTCGGAAGTGCAGCAATGTACAGCAGTGGCAGTACATAAACCAGAACAATAGTATTGCTTTCTAAGTGTATTTTTTAAAACTCTGTTTTCTCTTTCAAACTAATTCTTCTGGGGAACTCAACTCAGCATATGTATTATTGTTAACATTTTCTTAAAATCAAATCCAGTACATACAGGTTTTTTACTGTTGCTTTTAGAGGACTAATTTCTTTTTTTCTTCCGCAGTAGACTGTGTTCATCCTCATCTCATGACTTTTTTCCTGTTTAATTGCTTTAGTATTGCATTGAGTTCTGCTTTCACTTTTTAATTGGCAGTCATATCGTGTCCATGGTGAAAGAGAGGGAATTTCACTGTGGAATTGAAGGCAGAGATTTGGACCACTGTGTTTTCATTTAATGAGGAAGGTACTGAGTATTTCTCTTCAAACTGTACGTATTGCACCAACAAGTGGTGTCTGCTTAAGTGAAGCCTATCAGATATATAATACCCGCTCTATAAAGAATGATAAATTAGGGTATTGATAGCAACTAATCAAGACTTTGTGCCATGGCACAGCCAAGGAGGAAGGTTGGTGCCAGTGTCACAGAAGGTATGGGCTGACATGGGTGGTAGGGATGTGGCCAGAGGAGCCTTTGCTTCTCTGGCTCTCAGGTGGGTGAGTGAGAAGGGTCTCACCTTGACTGATGGACAGCTCTGTGCCCTCTTCTGTGCTCATGGGCTTTGCATGGCAAGCTGGGCAGCCTTGCCTTGGCACTGCAGTAAAATGGAATAATTGAGATGATTTCAAGGTTAAAAATTTCTTTTTCGCAATGGGTTGAGATACCCCTGATGCCCTTACATTCCTCATGTATGGAAAGCTTAGTGATGCCCTTACATTCCTCATGTATGGAAAGCTTAGTTGCAGCTTTCATGCATTTTCTCTCTACTGGTTGCTCTGGGAGCTGCCTCAGTGTAGAGCTACACCTGATATGGGGCAGCAAAGCTGCTCAAACTTCTGGCCCTGGGTCCTGTTTAAACAACCCAGACAATTTTAACAGATGAACACTTCAGCTCTGCTGAGTTAGTGTATAGATAGCTTTTGTTACATTAGTTCAGCCTCTATAAATGTCGTAATGTCTTGTCTGTGAGGGTTCCTGCACTTAACGTTTTAGGGTTCTTAGGGTATGGCACAGACTATTATTGATCGCTTCTTATAGGTGCCTGTAGTTAGCATAAAACAGGAAGGTACAACCTGAGTTGTGGGCACTTATTTATAAATATCTTGGAGCAGCCAGGAAGTGTTGGAAGGCACAGTTTGTGCCCCTTGGTGTGGGACTGAACTCAGCTCCTGTACCAGGGGGTTCAGAGCCAAACCCTCCAGCCCTGCCACCAGCAGTTAGTGTGCACCTGGAGCTCACTGCCTGGGTGAGGAGACGTGAAGGATCACCAAAGCAAGTTGTACTTTTGCATAATAACTACGAGTCTCATCCTGCCACCTGCCCAGGCATTGTGGCTTTGAGGTCACATTGATGCAAATATGCTGTGCTGAGTGCTGGGGAGAGCATCTTTTCTGCTACTTCACCCTCTTGAAATGCATGCCACACGGTCCTGGAATTCAGCTTAATCAGAGGCAGGAATGTTTGTACCAGGATTGGCTGATGTATTTATTTTACCCAGGATTAATTTATAAACTCTATCTCTACCTGGAGAAGTTTGATTAGCATTATAAATCTAACGTGCAATGGATACTGAAGGAACTTGAGCTTAAAAAAAAGGAGATGGGAAATTAGAGGGAGAAATCGGATTGAAATTGCAAGGCTGCCTGTGGTCCTGGAGGAACTGGATGTTGCCTGAAAAAATGGAGCCTATGTGAAATCTACTTGTTTTATTTATTACAGGTGTTCAAAGCATGCTTAACGCAGATCTGGACGTGCCTTAATTATTTAGAGGTGATAACAATAACAGAACTTTTTTTTTAGTTGCAGAACTACACAATATTTATTCCCTAATGTGACCAGTGGAAATGAATATGTAAATCCCGACAGGTAGCTGTGACTGTGGTTGTCATTTTTCTGATGCACAAGATTTTGAGCCAGTGCTAGGACCTGACTGATGAAACCATGCCCATGTGAACGCACATCTATCCTGCAAGCCAGATGTCTATCAAATCCTTGGTCAAGCTTCTTGTGGCCACCCTGTGAACATTAGTAGAGCTGCTGCTTGCAGAATTTATTTCTACAAAGTCCATAACATTGGGATTTTCCTCCAAGGGCAGACAAATGGCTTAGGGGAAAAAAGGAGATCTTTTCCTGAAGAGTGGTGACCAGTATTGATAAAGTTTATTATTGAAATGGTTTTTAACTGCACACCTCGTTGAGGGCAGGGGATATTTCTATAGAATAAGAAATTTTTTTGTGTTATTCCCAGACTGTTGCTTCTTGCAGTTGCCTCTTGGATTTGAGAGTCATCGGGGGAGGTCCTGGTCTGATTTTTTTGTTTTGGTTGCTTTCCCAGCTGTTCCACACTACATGCTAAATGGGTCTTGTAACTTAAATGGACGCAGTTGCATGGATGAAAGAAGACAGCAAGAGAGAGAGAGAGAGGAAGAAGTGAGGAAATATTTCATGAGGCAGTTAAAGTGAATGATTTTGCTGATTGGTGAGGTGGCAGCCAGCCATCTGCTCGCTCTCTGCATCCCTTCCAGCTGACCTTAGCTTTGTTCTTGGTGAGTTTCTCCTAGGGCTGATCCCTATGGAGAGGGAAGAAATTCACCACAAGCAGATTCACAGGAGGTCACTCCTTTGTCTCACACCTTCCCTCTCTCTACCAGCTTGCTAAAGCCACCCTCGCATCATCTGTCCTTATCCCGGAGCATACGTTAATGGCCCCAGCGTCTCTGTGCTGCTGACGCAGGCAGAGGGTCCTTGAAAGCAAGGCAATGACAGTGCAGAGCTGGCATTTTCCACTAGGTCTGCTAATTAATTAAGCTCACATGTCCCAGCTATTAGTTTGGCCATTGCTTTTCTCCATTAGGCAGACGGTGAAATGCCAGGGAAGAGAACAGTTCTCCCTTCCACAGAGCACCACTATGACACTGGGGTGATGGTCACGGGCTGCTGTTGAGCTGTGGGTACGCCAGCCTATTGATGAAGTAGTATTTGCTGCTTCAAATAGGAACATATGGGTTATATGACAAGAAATTCTGCATGCTGGAGTGTTTCCCTGATCTTTCTAAGGGTCTGCTTCGGTGAAGGCTTGCTAGAGAGCGAGGTGTTACTAGCTAAGCTTGCTGGGTGCATGCTGGCAGAGCTGAGAAGCAGGCTTCAGTATTTTTAAATAAGCAATCATTGCCTCGCTTTAAAAAAAATAATTCTTTTAATCAAGAGTTATAGTTAATGTGGAGGACATTCCAGTGCAGAGTACGTCACTGCTGCAATTGTCTAGACAGGTTACCAGTGTCCCTGTTAAGCAACCTCATTATTTATTTATAGTTATTTATTATAATAAATGTGATTGCCTGCAGTAAGACGCGAACTCCACCGAGTCATATTTCGGATCTCACAGCTGTGTTGGTTGAATTTTCAGCATAAATAAAATGTTTGCAGCTGCAAATAGAGCAGCCTCTTACACTCCCGGGTGGCTCCAGTTGCTGCTGTTCCTGGTGAAGGTTCGTGGTAAGAGGAGGAGATGCTCAGTTTTGGGGAGGAGGAGGAGGAGGCAACATCCTTCAAGTCCCCACACACTGCCTGACCTTGGATGATGTCCTTGTTGGGTATAGGAGCTGGTGGAACTTGCTGTCATTGCTGACTGCAGCAGGGCTAGGGTAGTACCTCAGGTGCTGCATTTAAACGCTTTAAATGGAAAACATCCAGTCTGTACCAGAAAATGGAAACTTTATGGATTTGGTGTGTTATTACAGGGATCATGTTCTCTGCTGCAGGCCCATTAACTTTGGTAGAGTTACTTAGGATTTGCCTGTCTCAGTGGCTATGACGAAAATTTGGTGCGTGTTTTTTCCCTGGAATTTTGTTGTGTGGTAGAAGCTTGCCAGCATCCCAACAGCTCCAGCTTTCTGGGAGAAATGAGATGCTTGCAGGTATCTGACTTGCGTCCAAAGGGAATGACTTCCTTTTTGACCACTTACCTAAAATCTGGAGTTCTCTGAGCTATCTGGCCAAGGAGGGGAGGTTGTTAGTGGAGCTGGAGATCAACTCAGGAGAGAAGTGACCAGAGGAAACAGTTTCCTTGTTCACCATTTCTGATTGGTGTGTTCAGCCTAGAAATGGTCCTTGCTCTTTCTCCCCTTGGAGTCTCAGGTCTGCATCCTTCTGTGTGTGCTCTGGCTGCTGTCCTGGTTGTTAAGCCTCTTTCAGAAGCTTTCCAAAGCTCCCCTGTATGGATTCCACTAAGTTTTGGGCATGTGCTACTTGTATGTGCCTGTCCTCTTGGGTGTATCATGATTACTTCAACTCTTTGGCTCTAGGGACAAATACTTATCCTAAATGAGGTTTATCCATCACATCCATCTGTTTGGTGAGATGGGGCCCAAGCCATATGCAGAAGATAACCTTATATGCTGCCAAAGAATGGTGGAAAGCTTATCCAGTGGTGTATTTTATATGTACACTGAGTGGCAGGATTATGCATAGTAGCTCTGTGTTGGTAAGGTTGATCTGATGGCTGCATCTGGTCAAAATGGTTGAGCTTGGCTAGTCATATGTTTTCTTTCCTATACAACTTAATTTTATCAAAGTATGAAAGAACATTAGGTTTGGCATTTTATGAAATGACTTGAGGGAATTGAAGTTAGTTGTTCCCTGTAGCATTTGATAAAATACACAAAGGCCAGAAGGAATGAATGATTCACGTCTCGACTGTCAGCCGTGGTGGAAAAATGAGGTGAAACTGGATTCGTGATATAAAAATCTGTTCATCAGCACTGGAACTTGTCAAAACATAATTTCATCATGTTAATTTTTAGTGAGTTATTGACTCAAAAGTAAATCATAAAGATTTGTAGAAGGAGAGCAATACGGTGTTTTAGAGTGAGTGCTTATTTTTAGCTTGATTTTTTTTTTTTTGAAAGGAAGATTTCATAAAATTTCCCGCTGTTACAAAGTTAACATGTTCTTGCTCCAATAACGCCTGCCTGATTGCAGAATTTGAGGTTTAATCATGCACCATCAAATTCTATTTTCAAATTTAGAGTTAAAACAGTCTTTCAGGCTTAAGTTAACGTGCTCACTTTCATTTCACTGCACATAGTGGCAGATAATTATTGTCTGTGCTGTATTTCTCTCATTAGTAGGTTAGTATTACAGCTTCTGCCAGACCACAAATAATTAAGGGTTACTTCAAGTATGACTTTAAAATAAAAAAAGAAAAGTAGTTCTGAGGAATCCTACACAGTGAGGTAATGAGTATCTGCAGCAGAGACCACGTAAATGACTTAATGTGCCCAGATCAGCTGATAGTCAAACATAAAACCTGCTCAAGCTTGTTAGCTAATCTCATCCGTAGAACTAACTGCCTATTCTTCATGGATGTTAACCCAGTTATACTAACTTTTTAAGGTAAAAACCCACATAAGTGGAAAAATTACATTTGAAAAGGGAATAATAAATGAGCCTTCCTGCTGTAATTAAACAGACCATTGATTAAACAGACCTGTGGACTGATTCAGACACTGCTGTTCACCGTGTGCAGCTGGTTTTGTTCAACCACTGCTATTGAACGTGGTTGACCAGCCACATCCTAAGCAAAAGCTGCTGGGATGGGGACTTTAAAATTTCTATGCCAGTGTGTGCATGCAGCACATGGACTTGTAAGAAAGGGGAGGATGTGCTGTGGGGAGGATGTGCATGGACTGAAGGAGTGCTTACAAAACCCTCTTTTTATTTGACTTAGATGAGTTTGTGTCTAGCAATAGATGCAAGTAATGCAGCATTTTAGGTCTGGAAATGCCTTTAGGATCCCTGGATAAAAACATTCTGTTGCTATGAATTACTTATAAGTAGTTTTGCTGGAAGCCTAATGAAATAGCAAAACTTGAGTGGTTTGGGCTGTTCTTGGGCAGCGCAGGTGTGCCATGACCATCCATCCTCCTCCTGTCTCCAGAAACACCGTGTAGTAGAAAATGCATAAGGGTCCAAAAAGTAGTGGGATGCATAAGAAGTAGTGCTGATCTCCAAAACTGGCTTGGCTGTCAGGATCCCTCTGCAATGCAGATTTTTTTCAAGTCGTGTTTGCTTTGTTTTTTACTGCTAAAAAGCAGCCAAGTCTTGGGATCCAGCTGGTCTTCCCTGTGTGATGGTCTTGCCTTTAAAATGACATCAGTTGATACAGGAGAGCCCAGGATGACCAGGTCTGTTGGCAACATTAGCAGAGACCTAAAGGAGCTGGAGGCTCCTGAAGATACGTTTTTATTGAAAGTGTTCTTGTAGAATAAGCAGAGCTACTTTCCAGGTGTTTTTCTTTAACTGTGTGGAAGATCTTGCTATGGAAGAAAGCTCAGAGGCTGGTTTTGCTTGGCTGTGGATGGTGTGGGTGCCTCGGAGGTGGGGTTCAGCTCTTCCCAGCAGAACTGGGAGATGACATTCAGGAAAGGTGGGAAGGTTTTCCTGCATCTGAAGCCAAACAGCTGGTTGAGTAGAAAAGCAGGAATGGAGGACTATATCGATGGAGATGCAGTTGAAATTGCTGGCTGGGAGAAGGACCTTTCTCCTCAGCTCTCTGAGTGGATATCAGGACAAGATTCCTTTGCAGAGGTCAAGAAATGTGCTGTAATTGAGTTGTGCAATGAGCTGTCCCTGGGTAGAAGCTGCTACATGTGGCTGGGTAGGGAAAGGCTGTTCTTTAAATCTTATGCAGAAAGAATCAGCAGTGCTTAGACTCAGGCTGGCTGTGAGGATCTCAAGTGGTTTGTTGAAAGCATGTTTGATGAGTGTAGAGATGAAGGGAAGATGGGGAAAACAGCTGGAGAAAGTGCATCTGAGCCTGGGAGGGAAAAGTCTGTGGAGGGCAGGAAGGTGGGCAGAGGTGGGCTGGGAGTCACAGGTACATGGAGTCATCACTCTGGGTGCAGTGCTGCTCCCCAGAGCTTTGCATTTCTGGTGACGGATGTGGAGAACTAATGTGTTGTGTTGCCAAAAGGAACAAAAATCCTAATACTTTGCCACTGAGGATGCAGGGTGCTTGTACAAAAAGCTAGAGGAAAGGCAGGTGTTTAACACTGAGGGTAGTTTGACCCACTGATGGTTTTCTGTTTGTTCCTTCTCGCTGGTTTGCTGAATTTTAGTAGGACTTTAATAAATGACGAAGATACCATGATCAATTTGCCTTGCAGCTATTTGGTAGCTGATTTGTGGTGGTGGTGACTGCAACTGGGGTGGGCAGGCATTAGGAGAAGGAGTCTTTAGCAGAGAGATGCTCCTTGGAAAACCAAATCAACCTCCCTGGCTGTAACTAGTTCTTCCTTCCTATGCCCTGCTTTCAACCTCTGATTAAATTTTGCTTATTTTAAAAAGGAGATGGCTTCTAAAAGAACTTGACAGTCTGTTAGTGAAACCATTTGGTGTTGGCTGTGTCTGCTTTATCCATTAGCAATGTTGTTGAGACAGAGATCCTGTGATTTCCTGTCTCAGATTCTGCATAGGAGTTATAGAAGTAGGGGAAATTGTTCACTGTTTTTCTGTTAGCTTGTAACATTCATGCAATTGGTATTTGTCAGGATCTTCAATATATATAATCTGTCACAGAGATATTCTTGAACTGCAGGTGAAGAGCTGCAAGAGTAATTTGGGGGGATGCATTTCTCCCTTCTTTTGCTTTTGGGTTTTATTTTTTTTGGAAGGGGGATGGGTTTTTTCTTGTTTTGTTTTTGGTTTGGTTTGGGGTTTTTTTCCCTTGGTGTTAAAATCAGTATTGAATGAGTGCTGCTTTGAAAAACAAAATTATGTTCATGTGTCCAGAACCAGTAACCAACAGACAGCAGTTGAAACAGTCCTGACATGGCCAGGCAGAGGAAGGGGATCATTCATCACACTCGCAGTTTGTTAGAGAGATAATGTTTGAGGAAATTAAAGTGTGGTGCAGAACTGCTCAGGGGTGCTTTTCCTGCACTGTGCATATGCTCATGCTTTATTTGCCATTATTCTGCTGTAATGTATGTTTGGCTGCTAGCAAGCACATGAAAAGCTAATATCAGGCTCAAACTGTGCCTCCTTTATTTATAAACAGCTTTTCTTTTGCTTTACGCTGATAGAGCACGATACAGAGACATCTTGCCATAGACTATGTCAGTATAAGGTGCCAAGAATGAAGAGGAAACATTTTATGTGATTAAACAACTGAGACGTTCTGACAGATGTTTGCCTGACAGAGTCTGCAGGAAAGGCAGCGATGCTCAGATCTGGTTAGTGCTCGTGCGTGTGTTTGTGCCCCAAATTCAGGGGGAGGTGTTAACAGCTGGCTGTATCACATAGGCTCCTGGAACCCCTTCCGTGTGTTTTGCAGTGGCTCTGAGTGTGCTTGGTGTGGGCTCTGCTCCTGGTGCTGGGCTACCTGCAAAGTCCTTCCCCATTCCAGCCCCAACAGCTTTCTCTCCTCTCCAGTCTTCCTTTTTCTTAGCATCATCGCTTTTGTTTTCTGGCTTCTGACTCTGTTTCTTTCTTGTACTTCAAAAAGTGGTTACTGGTTTCAGTGAAGGCTTTTGACAGAGATCTTGCCAAAGTAAATTCACACTGAAGGTACTGGTTCTCACCTCTTGGCTGCAGCTGAATGTCCTTCCACTTTAATTCCCAACCAGATGTTTGTGTGCCTTAAGGGCAGTTTATGTTGGGGCTTTGACGGCTTTTGACTATTAAAATAGCTTTAATTTGAAGTTTGAATTCAAGATAATACAGCTATAGCTTTGGAAAAATTGCTGTAGATTATTTCATGTTCTGATGTGGGTGGTAGAAAGGCCCTAAATATTTTGAAGTTGTATTTGGAGAAGTAATAAAAATTAATTCACACCTGTCCAAGCTAGTCTGTTTGGCTTTTTTTCCTCAGATTAATAGAGGAGGATGGATCTTTTTGTGATGTGTAATCAAGGTGGAAATTTGTTTTGAGTCGGACTGCAAAGGTATAATCCCCTTCAGGGATTATGGTACATTTTGCATATTGCCTCCAAGTGACTATCCAAGTTTTCAATGGATGCTTTAACCCTGCTGCTATCTATAGCACTTTGGAAAGCATTCATTGATAAAACTGGGTTTTACCAACAGCTTTGCAAGGACCTGAAGGGAGGCGAGATGCCTGGGAGAACAAGGAACATTATTGCCTACGAAGACGTTGCAATTCTGTCAACTGCAGTGATGTAAAAAGGACATCTGCCTTATGTGCCAGACTTATAACTCATTTGGGGTTGAGTTCAACTGCAACAGCAAGTGTGTGTTTGCTTTTCCAGGCCAGCTCTCTGCTTGTAAACAGCTGGCTGTGTTGGAGTAAACCAATCACGGTTTGCCATCAAGTCTTCATTAGTTAACAAATGTTAATGTGTTACATTATATCTGTTTAGTCTCATTTGCATGGGGTGGAAGGTAGTGTAAAGACTTTATTTGTTGGTGGGTGGCTAAGAGGATTAGATGTGGCTCTGCAGAGGTGGGGGCAGATGACAGGGAGCTGGGATGAAAGAGCATCTGCCATAGTACTGCCTATGCCATAAACACTTATTTAAAAGAAACCCCCTCTTTATCCTGCTGTGTTTGGGTTGAAGGAAGCACATTTATTCCTTCTGACTTGGTTGTAGGAGAATGCTAAATAATTGCTTCATCCTACCAAAGGCAGTTGGTGAACAGGGTGGAGAGATAGCATAAAGGCTAAATAAGTGTAAATGGTTTAAGTGTTTCTAATTTATGGCACAGTGCTCACAGGGGAATATGCTCAGTAAGACCTGCAGCATCTTTCCTATTGAATAAACGGATTAATGATGGCAAAGTCTGCTGTGTTAGGGACTTGGGTGAGGTCACTCCTTGTCTTTGGCCATAGGAAATACTTCAGCTGGAAAAGCCACTATTTCCTTGCGGCTGCTTTGGATTCTGCTTTTACAGTTGAGAGAGCAGACTCTTTTTCTGGGATAGTTTTGGAAAATATTTAATTAAGCGGCTCTAATGAGGGACCATTATAACTGCAAACGGAATTATTGTTATCATCATTTCAGCAGTTAACATTTTAAGGGCAGTTGTTCACATACTGTTCAGTAATTAGGGCCCAATTCACTGTGGAAAAATTGTAGCTGGGCTGCTGCTGCAAGTGTAACATGGAAAGGAACATTTGAAAGGAAGCCATTCTTCACAGGGTGTGCAGTGGACCCATCACTTTTCAACACAACATGGTCTCCTATAAGTGCAGGCTGCAAAGGTTTGGATCCCAGCAGTGGTGTGGGCTGCTGGGCCATATGCACGATAGGCTTATTCACTCTCACAAGTACTGCAAAATTTGTCATGGTCCTTTTATAGGTGTGCAGAGCAGAGGTTTGGGACAGAACTGTGGGAACTCGTACTTGTGGCACAGCTGTTCTAATGATCACAGTCTGTGGCAGTTCTGCAAACTTAGTGATATTGTGATATTAATGGCCAGGTGAGCCTTTGAGCCTCCTAGGAAATTAAACAGCACGGGGAGGGAAAAAGCGCAAATTACCTCTCTGTTCTTCATAAGAAGCAGCACCTTACACAGCTTGATGCAAATTGTTTCTAGTTAAGGAATGTCTTAAAATGCAACTCTGCAGGGTTGCTGAGCTGTAGCTATAGTTAGAACTGCAACTATAGATAGCATTAAATTTATTTAAGTGCTTATGAAGTGAAGTTTGCCATTTCCTCCGAGACTTATTTTAGAGCAAGTCTAGCGGAATTTTTGAGCAGCTTTGTGCACCTCATGTTCAAGCACATTCGTGCTGCTGAGGCTGGGCAAGAACACAGGGCTCCGTCAGTGTCTGGCTGAGTGGGCGCTTTGCTTCCTTAGTCTGATTTGGGATGGTCCTGCAGAACCTGTGTGCTTGTAGCAGCCTTCCTGCTGGTCCTGGTCCTGGCAGGGTGGCAGAATGTGGCTGGAGCACAGGGCTCTGCTTCCACAGGGAACTACGTCTGGTATTAAAATAACTTTGTGTCAGTCTCATGCTGGTTCATGTAGTTTTGCTTCCTGGATTAGAGCGTATTCTGCAACTCTTGATTGGTAAATCCACTTTCTAAGCAGGGGAGAAAGAGCTTTAGCTCAAGAATGGGGCTTCGTAGCAGCACCAAGGAGCTCTCAAAAATGCTGGCTGCCACATCTAAGCCCTCAGACTCTGAATTTTCTTGTATTTATTCCTCTTCAACTTAAGTAAATGTCATCTCTCCTGAGAGCAGATGGATAACTTTTATTGGACCTGGGCAAGGCTTTTTCCAGGTAGCAGTGGTTTGATCATGGCAGAGGACATGGTAGAAAGTCCTTAGTGCTCCAGAAGATGTGTTGTCAAATGGCTGTTGTGGTGGTGGTGGGAGATCAGGGTGTCCCTATCCACTGACTGTGGGAGCACATGAGCTGTTTTTATAGGACCATCCCTTGGGAAGTGGGTGTAGGGGTTGGGGTCAGGGTCCCTAGATGGGTTTCTGGATGGAGAGCTGGTTTCCTGCAAGGCCCTGCTATCCTGCAGAGCAGCTTTCCTGTTTTACAGGTAGGAACCACAGACAAATGAGAATTCTCTTTGGCACCATGTTGGAGTTCTGGGAGAGGCAGGCAGTGAAATGCTGTGTTATTTTGGTCTGAGAAATGGTATTTTTCCAAGAAAAGGGGGATACATCTCCTGCCATGAACAGCAGCTCATGCAGAGAGAATTAGAGATGCCTTCAGAGACCTGTGGGCCAGCCATTTGTTTTGGTAGCCCCAGGAGGTGTGCTGGGGTACGGAGGAAGCTGGTGCTGCATTGCTTCCTTGCAGGCTTGTTCCTGGAGCTAAGGCAGAAACATATCTAGCAGTGAACTGAAAAACCTGTTTGGGTTAACATTTCCCATCCAGGGAATACCCTAGAGCTGAAATACCCTAGAGTCCATACCCTAGAGGTGAAATCTTGCTTTGCCTGCAGGATTGAGTCAGGACAGGCACAACCATCTCGTGTGAGAGCTCCTCCACTGCTGTGCTACAAGAAACAAACCAAGATTTCCGGCTGTGGAGAAACTGATGCTTTTTTCCATTCCCATCCTAAGCAATCTGCTAGCAAAGGAATTTATGATAATGAAAATATTTTTTGTGCGAAGTGCAATAGCATAGAGCAATAAAACCCCATAATTGCAGCAGGAATATTCCACATTAAACCAAACTATCAATTATTGTTTGCACAGAGATTTGCTCGACTAAAAAGGTGGTGCTCTCATGTGAAAAAATATTCATTATCTTCTTTCAAACACACCTTAATTGCCAACATCAAAATTATTAATTAAGCAATACATCTTGCAAAACTGGATTGGCTCATCCAGTGCATATGGGGTGTGGGAAGAAAGGTATGGAGAGCATACAAGTCCCTGGATCCTTGCAAGGGAGAGCTGTCTATGAAGTCTGTACTTGGACTTGATTTTATGGCAAATGTAATTTTTTTGGGGTGCAGTGTATTTAATTTGGCAGCAAAGCTGTAACAGAAACAGTGACAAATTCTTCAGCCAGTCCTTTTCCTAAGGTTCCCTGTCTGGCAAATCCTCTGGTCCTGCAGCCGGCTCTGGGGGTGGCCAGGCTTTGTGCTGGGCATCACTGCTGCCAGATCTCGCTGTCCCTGGGGCTTAGCTCCAGGTGGTCCAGGTGCCCCGAAATGCGGTTCAGAAACATCCATAACAAGTGTAGTTGGAGCAAAAAAAGGCAAGGAAGGAATCTTAGTTCTGTTTTGCTCATCTGTCCCCTCCCCGGGATGTACCTGTGCTGCTGGCTTCCAGTTGCTTCCAGTGCCGTTCTGAAAAGCCCAACTGCTTTGAAAAACAGAGCTATCCTACTTGAGGCATTCCATATTTTCATGCTAGCAGAGGCCTTGGATAAAATTAAATTTTAAGACTGCCAGTTGAGACCTGGAAATTTAATTTCTTTAGCTTCTGGTAACTCAGTCCTTGCTCAAAAATGGCTTTTCTGTATAATGTGGTTGGTCAGCATCATATCTTGTTAGTGCAAGGAGAATCTCAGACCTGCTCTGTTGTGTATCAGATGCTTGTTGTTATCTTTCTACTTTCCTTCTCCTTTGTTTTATCACTCAGGAACATCCCCAAATTAATGGTGAAAAGCCATCGCACAGAATGGTCCTCACGGTTACAGGTGAGACTTGAGAGTACAGCTGGATCCGTGGGTATCCAGCTTACACTGAGCCAACCAGACCTTTCCTCCCTGGGCAGAGACTCCCTTGACTCTTTGTTGATGTGCTTAAAGCCCTTTCTGTGCTTGACCCTGATTTTGTTATATGTGTGAACTTGCCATGTAACAATGAATATGTTTTTTTCCTCTATATATGATTTTAGAGAATGCTATTATCTTCTGTTTCCCACTAGCTCTGAAGGAGACTATGCCTCTAAAGTATTTGTCTCATCAATTTGCAAAGACGTCTTTATTGCCCTTGGTGGATCAAGTGCTTTCCAAGGGAATGTTTAGTGTAAAAGCTAATGAAGACATCATTGCTTTCTGTGGCATCTTGTAGCTTGTTCTCCAGCAAGAGTGATTGACTTCTTGTTGTGGCTGTATTTTAGCTTCTAGGTGTGTGTTTTAATGATTTTTTTTCTCCTCAGGTTGTTAATGGTAGAGTTGGTGGATTGGACAAAGGCAGCGTTGTCTAAACTGGCAGGGCTTGCAGCAGGCAGGGAGGATGTCTGGGTGCTCTCTTTGCTTTCCAGGTTTTCTTTGCATTAGAAAGTGCTATTGTGTGCATCACTTAAAATTAGATATTTAATTTTTTTTTTAAGATTTTCCCACATCTCAGTGCAGGTAGGGTGTTCCCAATTACACTTTTATGAGTATAGATTTTCCACTTCACATTCTCAAGAGCATGGAAACATGATTAATGTAAAAGATTGTCAAACAGCATTAATCACTGTTGATTTCTTATCGATTCCTGCCCTCCGTTTTCCCAGAGAGCCGTTGTGCTTGCACTGGCCCGTCAACTTCTGTGCAGTGAATAAAATCTTACACCTTTCTTGGTGCCCTCTTGCTCTGTGTTTTAAAGAAGTACTGTGAAGGGCCAGGGAACTGCTCCTCTGGGATTGTTGGGTAGCTTTAGTCACAGTGGAGAGAAATAATGGGAGGAGAGAATAAGCATATTCTATTCGATGTCGTTGCTTTGCTGCCACATGCACTAAACTATGCACGCAAGACAAATGGTTTTACATCTAATGTATATTTTCAGCCGGGGTGGCCTTTGTGACACGTAAGTGACATAAGGTGAACAAACTGCTTATTACGGTAAGACAATGAAGGCCCAATTTTAAAAGGTTAAGATGTACTAGAAAGTATCAGAGCATCCTCCAAGTCATTAATGCTGTACAGAATGCACAGCATGTGGTATTTTGAAAGGCCACTGTAACCTTTTCAAGCATGAAGCATGCTAAAAGGAATCTATTTCCTTACTGCCTTGAAAAGGGAAATCAGTCTTAAAAAGCCTTAGTTTTTATTTGTTTAAAAAAAGAAACAAATTTGGTGCATAAAGAGAGAGGGAGGATCCTTAAAGCTAAGTGAGCAGTGAGCTGTCTGCAGCAAGGGAGCAGCCCTGGAAATCCGTAAGTGATGTGAGATGTGGAACTTTATTAAAGAGAAAAATATTCTCACTGTTGTGTTTCTCCCCCAAATTCTTACCTGTGTTTTAAACTTTGCACAAGCTTGGTTTTGGCTCTATTCAAAGCAACAAAATGTGGTTGGATGAATTTGTGGTGTGGGATCTCTGCACCTGTTTGCGGTGGGGAGCAGAGGTGAGGAGGCTGCAGAGTGGAGCAGGAAGGGGCAGCTTCACCCATCCTTTGTGTTGGCAATGTCCTGAGCTTCAGAATCTGAAATACTGAAGCAGCAGTTAGTTCATTTGGGGCGGGGGGGCCGAAATGCAGCGAACAAGTCTTCATGCAAACAAGCTACAAAGACTTGAAAAGGGTTTGTGTATTCCATAAAGCTTGTCTGGTCCTTTGAGTTAGTGTGTTTGGTCTTATCTAAAGGACAACAGCTCCCTACAGAGTCAGCCTTGCTGTCCTGTGCTGTCACACAGCAGCACCACTGCCCCACCCAGCAGGTCTCTGTGCTTCCAAGCCTGGCACATCTCGTTACCTGCTAGCACCTGAGAGCAGGAACAGCCCATTCGTTCCTTCCCCAGGGGTGCTGCAGCCATGAGCCCATCCACTAAGTGTCTTGGGGCAGCAGGTGCTCAACAGTGATGGACCTGCTACCCCACTTCAGATCTGTTAGGATGAGTTGGACAAGACCATGCTTCAAAGTGCTGTGGAAGCCCAGTCGCACCTCCTCCTAGCATGGTACAACTTGAGGACTGTTTTTGGGGGATGTTGTTCCCCAGGCTGCTTTGCATTTTAACAGAGAAGGTTGTGAAGAGTTAACAAGCCTCCTGAGACTTGAGGAAGCCCGCAGGTTGCCTTTTGCTGAAGTCAACTTACCTATTAGACAGCCGCGCTGCATTGAAGCAGCTGGGCTTTGCAGCAGGCATCTTGCTTTTGTTGCTGAGAAGGTCTTCATGAAACAAATTAACCAGATGCAAGTTCTGACTTAAGCCCACTGGGAACTGGGCAGATAACAGACCGTCTTGCCATAAGTTAAATATGAACTCTGTGAAAGAATAATTTAAGTGCTACTTGTAGTCTGTCCTTGGCATCTGTTGGCTAAATGTCCTCTTTGAATATACACGAGTGCTCCAACTTCACTTGCTGTAGCTAAGCTCCTGATGGCAGGATGTTCTTTACTCCTGACTATTCAGCCTTTGACTCTCGCAGTGTCAGTGGAATTAAAGAGCATAAAGAGCAGGGTTTTTCAGTCAGTGCTGCTGCTTTTGCTCGTGAATCCTGAAAACTGCTCCGGAGGAGCAGAGGTTTTGTGTGTGGAGGGAAGAGATGAATTAAAATATTTTATCCCCTCCTGAACACAAAGAAAGAGAGTCCTTATGTTTAGATGCTCTCATTCAGTGGGTGTCTAAAGGCTGAGTGAAATGCAGTGTGCCAGGGTTTTCAGTACATGTTTCATGGGAGCAGGGCTATTTTGCTTTTCTGAGGGGATGGGGGAGATTTTGTTCTGTCTGGGGATTCTCCAAGTTTTGGATTTGGTTTGCAAGCTAGGTTGTGCAGACTGGCAGCCAGGCAGTTGTCACCCTGGTCACTCCTTTCATACGTTACAGTTCCATCATCCACCTCTGGTTCTCAGTTTCCTGAAAACTGATGGCAATTTCAGTGTCCCTGTTTTGGGACTCAAGTGAGACTGCTCCAGTGTGACACATTCAACAATCATAAGATCATAAAAGTGAAGTCTAGAACATGCCAGGAAGGGACAAAGCAAGGATCTTGGCAGCTCACCAGCCTCGCTATCTTTCTTGGCTGAGGCTTGCAAGCATCAAGTTGGTGCTCCTGTGTGGAGGAACAGTGGTTTAATGTTTGATAGTGATCAGATCAGGAGGAGAGCAGAGCACCAGGCATCCGACAGGTTGTCAAACCTGTCACATCCCAGCCTTTTCTTCCCCTTGACAAGGTTAGCCACTAACTGACAAGGGTACACTTTGCCAGGATGGCAGCAGAGCCTTTAGGAGGAAGAAAAATGCTTTCAGAAATGAGTTCGGCTGCTTTCCACGTATCATGTATCACAACATCTCTGCACAAAGCTGCATTCTCAGATGTGCCTTTGCAATGACTTTGAATCTTTTCCTTTCTCTGCTTCCCTGTTACTGGAAAAACAAACACATACACAGCCTTCTCCACAGGCTGCAGGTGCCCATTGGATGAGGCACGGGGCAGGATTGTAGGGCCATAAACATCCGTTGTGGTGGCTCCTGGTGTGGGGTGGATGTCTGCAGTCTGAGCACAAGGTGCACACAGCCATGAAAACCCACCTCTGGTGACACTGGTGTTACAGATAAGGTGAGTTTGGAAAGAGTGAACTTCTTGTCTGAACTGGAGAGGTTTCTCTCTTGAGCCTTTCCTCCCCTACCCACCCTTGCCTTTCTTCTGTTTTTCAGAATATTGAAGGGGTGAAAGTGCCACAGTGTCCATCTATTCACAGCCCACAGTGCTGACTGCTGTGTTAGTAAAATAGTTCCAACTAAATATTTTTTTTTAAATGTGCTTTTAATACTCCCTCACCCCTAAGTGTCTTTGACTTTTGCAAGGCAGCTTGGCCCCTAGGATTTTGTGATGCAGCCCAGTGTATGTTTGTGTTGCACACTTTTCCCTGCTGCATGCACATAATTGTACATAAATGCACGTGCCCTCAATTCACTTTTCCCAAGCTGTGGCCAACCTCAGTCACATTAATATTAAAATTATAGGTTTGCAAAACCTTTGTGGAATCTGCATTTGCTGTAGGAGTGGAAGGATGTTTGTTAATCCTTTTCCCGTGACGCACTTTATACTACCTTGGATCTGGTATAGTTTTCGCACTTTCGAATCAAAATCATAAAGATGATCATCATAAGGCATAAAAAGTTAGCATACTCTTATCTATTTTAATTTTGTTTGAATGATGCCATCTGCTTTTCTGAATATGGCGGGTAGCTGAAGCAGGAGAATGTACCAGTTGGCAACTGCAGAAACAAAACAACAGTGTATTTCTTATGGCTGACAGATCATTATTTTATGTGCTGGTTAAGTGAGAAACCTGTGCATCCTGGTAGATCCTTTCTGCAGAGTTCATCCAACAGCCTTTCCAGGCTTTGAGCTCTAATTGCAGTCCTGCTTTTCTCTAAATACCAAACGCCTGGTAATTGTAGCGAGACAGAAGCAGGTGTGTGAGTGCTTTTGCAGGATAGGTTAGTTGCACAAATTTCCCTTTTGGGAACCCTCTCTATCAGTTCCTTGGGAGGATGAAGGCTGCTCTCCTGCCTCTCTGCTCTGGGAAATGCCACTGGGATGTTACTTAACCCACGAGTGAGGATGGACTTGCTGTGATCTCAGCCATGGGACAGATCCCGGCCTTTGCATGTGCGTGTTCCCTCACTTGCATGGGTCAGTGGCTTGGGATTAGGCCTGAACTGCAAGACTTTCAATTAACGTGGTTATTCTGCTGAAAGTGATTATTTTTGTGCTGAAGTATTATGACAACAGAGTGGGTGTGTTATGTAGAAAGCTGCATATTTGGAGTACTCACGGTTGTTTGCCATCAGATCCAAAAAGAAAGAAACTGTTTTTGTTAGCTATTTTATTAGAAAGGCAAGAAGCATCTGCTTAGCTGCACATTGGCATGCAAGTTGGTTGTTTGATATTCATCATGGTGCTGTAAGCATATGTTGACAGGTGGGAAGAGCTCTTGGTGAGCAGGCTCGTGGCTTTGTTGCCTACCTGGGTATAGCTGCTGCCCGGCAGGCTGACAGGTTAGGAGAAAACCACTACTTTGTGCTGTGCAGAAATCTGTTTGTATGGGTGGATACAGACTGACCCAGGCAGCTAAGTCAGATGTTAAATAAATGCCCTTGACTTGAAAATGAAGAGCTGAAGCTGAGCTGCTGTCATGCTAGTGCTGTGCAGGAGCATGTTTTTAAAAGTGGTAATATATGAGAGTTGTTTCACTAGGTTTACTTTCCATGTCATGTTATGGATTCAGTTTAACTCTGGAAGCTGATACTCATCTAATGAAACTGGAATTAGTGTCCAGCCAAGTGAAATAACCGTCTTTGGAGAGTGAGAGGATATTGGGCTCTGTCAGGTATTTGCCATGATGTAGGGTAGCTTCTTCGAGGGGATAGAAAGCCTGAACGTTCAAGTGAGTTTCATGGTGTCTTGGTACTTCTCGACTTTCCATGTTCTTGGTGACTAAATGAGCTAAAAGACTTTAGTAAGAAAAAGAAAAAAGTTCCTCTTTTGACACAATGCTGTATATCTACTATATGTCTTCACAATGTATGAAGACAGTCTTTGACCTGCACAAATATCAGAGGTCCATACAGTTGCTTTAAGGTCACTTGAATAACCCTGTAGAATAATATGCTGGCATTGCCTTTGACAGATTGCCTGGAGATTTGCTTGCTGAAGCCAGTCTTCAGAGCCACTGTGTCTTGGTAGCAAAGACTGTAATAAAATTGTTCGGTTCAAAACAGACCGTTCTTCATTTTGACTTGTAATCAATAACTGTCTGTGGCTGGTGTCGCCTCGGACTCTGTCTCATGGGGACATATTGTACAGTGGAGTCCTGTATGCTAATGTGTGTCTATAAATAAAGATCCATCTCTGTGAAGACTCCTACATCCTTCTGGGGCTGGTGGAGAGCTAGGGGCTAAGAGGGGAGCTCTTGTTGTTTAGAGCCTTAGTAGACTTTGGTTAATTTGTATTCTGGATCTGCTTTTTCCTGAAGGGAGACAGGATTTAGTACTTTTAGCTGGACAAGTGCTATGTTTCCCATGTCTGTGGCAAAGGTCTTTGCATTCCTTGTGCCTGAATAAAACAACAGCCATGGTGTTTCTGGCAAACATGCATAGATGATAAGTTCTGGCCAACCCCTCTTGAGTGTGGTGGAGTAACAGCACACAGGCTGTTGTCCCTGCAACCAGGGAGGCTGAGTCAGTGGTGCTCAGTGCCATCTTTGGGTCAGCTCTTGATGGGTGCACAGGGATGGGTTTGGGGACAAACCTGCGGCAGTGCTTCCTCAACCTCTCTCCTTGACAGGATCCTGTGTCCCAGTGGCACCCTGCTGCCTTCCAGTGAGACGCTGGTTGGTGATAAGGATTTATTTAGGGATGTGGCTAAGTGCCACAGGAGTCTGACTGGTTCCACGTGTCCCAGTTTAGCACTGTAGACGCCAGGAGGGAGCCGTGGGCAGAGCATCCTGGTTGAAACGTGAGGCTTGTGTGGGATCTGCTGACTTACAACTTGCTTCTACTCTGGTGGAGTTGTGGGGTTTTTTTTAAAGATGCCTGCAAAGTCTTCTTTATATGGACGTCTGAGGGAGAGGCTGGCGGTGTGGTGGGAGGATATTGAGTTACTTTGGGCTGAGGGACACAGTGTCTGTGGAGCAGATGAGTCTCTATTTATACATGCAGCTGATGGTGGGCGTGCGAAAGCTCTCGGGCTGCTGCGTGAGCTGTTGTCTGTGCTGATAGGAAACAGCCGGATGGATACTGGGGAGGTCAGAGATGCTCTGTCGTCCCAAAGTAGGGCTGTACGTAATACCTGGTATATTTGCTGTCCTGTTGCTAAGTCTTGCTGCAGCATGTGTAGAATGTGACTTAGATGCAGCAGAGTATTTACCTTGGATGCCATGGTCTGACCAGAAAGGCATGGCTGCCATGAGCTGTAGGAAAGGGGTTGTATGATGGTGGTGTGGGGTTATTCCTGCAGTCCTGCTCCCTGATGGGCTCAGAGGGGGTTTAGGCACAGCCCAGCAAGGAGGAAGGCCACGTGCCTCATGTGCTGGGGAGGGAGCAGGGTGGCCATGCGTGGCTGAGCTCCAGAAGAGCAGGCGAGTGCGTTGGTGGCTGCTGCTGGATGATAATGAATATGAAACAGGAGCAGCAGAACATGGATCTAACTCAGTGTCTGCCTACGCTGTTTCAGACCATGGCTTAAAGAGCATTTCTCTCCATCAGCTGAAGCTGCCTCTGCTCTGCTGCTTTCCTCATCACGGCTCTATGGTGAACCAGGCTGGGGAATCAATGCAGAGTAAAAATAACTGAGCTGGAAGAGAGAGTGCAGCTATGGCACACCGTACCACTGAGGGAAATGCTCGCCAAAATGTGCCCACATGGGTGAAGCGAGAGCATTGCACGTTTTGAGTCTTAGATGGCACGTGGAAACCAACCAAGAGCTCTTCTTCTGGTTTTACGCTTCTTTTTTGCCGTTGTTGGAGTGTCTCTTCCTTTATATGAACTCTCTTTCACTGCAGGGGAGGCTTAGGATTGGTACATTGAGATATCCTGCCTCTGGACGGTTATCTTACAGTGTGGGGTGGTGCTCCAAAATGTGCGGCTTTGGGATCTTTCTCCCTTTGGCTATTAGATTCCACGCTTAACTTGCATAGCTGGCAGTAAATGCTGCCAAAAATGTCATGTAGATGAAGCAGCTTCATAAGAGCTTTAGTGCCACAACCTTTCCCAACCCCTGCAATTACATTTTAATTCAATATTTCATTGGAGTTTTCAAATAATTCTAAATTAATAGGAACCAGATTGCAGGGGGAAGAGCTGGCATCGTTCTCTGTTTGCTTACGGAGTCTTCTGCACTGCAGATACCCAGTCGATACACACAGCTGGGAAACCAGGTTTTCTGCGAGGACAGTTGAACGATTCCTGTTAGAGCCCATCCAGAGTTTAAATGCTGAAACAGCTCCTAGGCAGGGAGCTGCAATGAGGGACGTGGTACACATTGTGGGGGTAGGTGTGGGAAGGGAAGGCAGAGAGAAAAGCACAATTTTGGTTCCATCTTTCGTTTAGTTTAAGAGTGTTGTTAACAAGCAGCAAAGCATGTACTGGAAAGGTCCTCTGCTATCATGCCCGGCTCTGAGCTTTTGAGTTTGCAGATTGTGAGCAGACATGCAGTGGTGTTAGGGGGGCTGTGTCATTTGGGGTGCCTGTGGTGCTTCTGCCTTGGCAGGCATGAAGGCTGCTGCACTTAATTCTGCATCCACAGGAATCCCTGCAAGCGCATCCATGGAGAGCTGTGGGCACCTTCCCCTTGCCCTCATCACTGTGCTCGTGGTTTTGTCCTGGCTCTGGCCAGCTGTGACTTTAGCTGAGCCACCTCCTTGCCACAGGAACTCAATTATCCTCCCCAATGGCAGGGCTGAGGGGTTTGCTGCCAGGAGCTGGCTGGGAGCTGTGCATGGCTTGAGGCTGGGTTGCCAGCTTCCCAGACAATCCTTGAGCAATGGGCATATAAAAGGATGGTTAAAATCTCCTGGATTCCTCCTGAGACAGGATTTCACCCCTTTTGCTTAAAAACGATAAGGTGAGCAAAGCACAGCACCAATAGTCTAGTGATGGACAGACTGGTGTAAGACTTCGGTGTGTTTGGCTTGATGGATTTAAACCACAGGATTTAGTCACAATAAATGAAGGCAACAGCCTTCATTTAAATAACTGACTTGAATCTTGGGTTTGCATTTATATTTATTTAAGTGATTCTCGTGGCCTGGTAGCCATAAAATATACTGAGGAAGAGGGGCTGTGTTACACTGGATTTGATGTTCCCTCTTTCTTATCCAGGAAAAAAATGCAGTGTACATGCATATATATTTAATAAGTTGTATGGATTTATATGTGCATGTTAGGATTTGTAGCATTCTTGATATACTAATTACTGTTGTTGTGCCTGTGATTTTCTCTCAAACTCTCTTTGAAAAGAAACTGGAATTCAATTACTGTGCACAAAAATAGCATTTGCAAAGCTGTGCTGAAATATAATTATCTAAAGCATATTAGATGCACACAAGAAATACTGTCCTTTGCATTAGGACTGTGCTTCTAATGAGGAAGTTTAGAATGTGAAAAATTTGGTCTGATGGCCTGTCTGTACCATGCTTGTAAAAATCTGAGGATTAGTAGATCTCACTGTTTCTTCGTAAGAGAAAATTCTGCTAAGCTGCCCACTTTCAAGTGTGAGAGGATAAAGTTACTTGAAAAGCTGCGACTAGTGTGGTACCTTCTTACAGGGTGGATCTGCTGAGCCCCTGCACACAGAAGTCACCTTCTTTAGTCCAGTTTGGTGGCTTGGTTGCTGTAAAACTTTGTCACCAAACTTAATTTTAAAAAGTTTTCTCTTTGAAATCTCATTTCTGGTAGCAAATAAAGAATGAAAGTATTTGAAATCTTCAGCTGATAGTGAAAGAGTGTTAGAAAATGTATTTGTGATGTGCTTTGAGAATACTTTCTTGTTAAAAAAAAAAAAAGGCCATGCAGATCCCCGGGGCAAATTGTTGCTTCAGATTCTGGTGTTGGTCTTGCAGTGACATTACTTTCATGTGGGAGACCCACTGGAAAATTTGTTGCCCAGATATAAGTGCAGGCTTTTAGCCACTGGGAGTATTTCTAGTAAATTCACTTTTCAGGCAGCTGAGGGGAAAGCAAGTTTCTGTCAATAAAAATCTTTGTTATCTTGAAAAGTCAGTTATGAATGGAGAAACCATAGCATCATCAAAATGTATAAGAATAAATTGTATTTTGAGCATTTACTAAGGAAAAGATGACAACAAACCAAAGTTTTTTAAGACCTAAAGACAGGATCTCTGACTGTGAGAGTGAAAAATGGGCCATCTCGGGGCTCCTGTGGTTTCTGATATGGGAGGGAAATCCATTCAGTTAATTCAAAAGGGAGAAGGTTATCTATAAGCAGTTTCATTAAGTTTTCACGATCAGTAGATTGGGAAGAAGAAACAATAGCTGTGTAACAGACTTCTTTGAGGTCAGAAATTTTTTTATTTTAGTGGTAATGAAAAGACTGTAGTTCTTTGTTGAAGTGGCTTGACATAAATTGGGCCAGACATTGCCAATAGTATTTAAAAAATTGGTAATGCGATTAGTGATTTAATGCTGACTTTACATAAGAACGTTGTTAATATTTAATCAAGTTAAACACACTTTGTGTCTGCGCTTTGCAGTCAGGGGTGGTGTGAGACCTTGCAAAGCTGCCACGGCACGTGCCAGCTGCTGCAGCCTGCCCCAGCTCTGCAAGGGGGAAGGGCTCCTCTGCCTCTCCAGAGCTGTCACGTCCTGGTCTGCCTGCAATGTGAGCAAATTTGATCTTTGATTGCCTCTAACATTAGAGATGCCCCAAGGGGTCATTGTCTGGCCCTTTGCATCTCTGCTCCGCCCTGAATGTTTTCTACCTCAGCGGTACCTTTCTGGTACCTTTATTTGCACTGAAGCTCATCCACCCCTTTTTTTTCTCATTCAGTCCACTTTTGAGGTCTCTCATCACTACTCAAGCCAGCAAGAGACATGTTTGGAGTCAGTCTTTTTCCAACTTCCCAGGTTAGATTGATATTTTTTAATATATCATTTATCAGTGGATAGGAGTACTAAAACGTGATGTTTACAGTTGTTAGCATTGCTGCTCTAAATTTGTTGTTACACTTGCTGAACAGGCAAGCACACTCCAGGCTAGTATGTGGCTTAGCACGTGTCCATCTGCACGTATTTTTATGTTGGGAATGGCAAATGCCGTGGCTTATGATTACTATGAACTGCTTATCTTGGATGGGCACCAAGCTGCATTTGCAGGGGGGTTGGAATTTCATTAATACAGGAATGTGGGCTTCATTTTCTTTTATTGATGAAAAGTCTTAAATTTGCTAGATGCCTTAAAAAGCCCATGTTTAATCATTATTTTCTTATTATTTACTAAGGAAAGGAGTGATGGGATCAGAGCAGTCACTGGAGTACTTTTCAAGGGACGTGGCTGCCGAGCCCTGTTTGTTACACCTATGTGAGGACTGGGAAGTCGCCTCTGCAGCTGGTATCTGGCTGGCTGACCGATTTTGGGATGCATGAAAGAATCCACTGAGCTCCTGTTGATATTACTTGGGTCTAAGAGAGCTTTTAATGTTCCCAGGTTCATGCTGGGTGCCCAAAGCAGCTGGCCCTGGGCAGCCGTGCTGCAGAGCTCTTGTGTTTGATGACTTTTCATAGAATCATAGAATGGTTTGGGTTGGAAGAGATCTTACAGATCATCTCATTCCAACACCCTGCCCTGGGCAGAGACACCTTCCACTGGCCAGGTTGCTCATTGCCCCACCCAACCTGGCCATGAACACTTTGAGGGATGGGGCAGCTATAACTTCTCTTGGCAACCTGTTCCAGTGCCTCACCACCCTCTGGGTAAAGCATTTTTTCCTAATAGCTCATCTTTTCCATAGCTGTGGTACAGCTCTCTATCTGGAAGGATGGAGATCAGGTCTCTCCGATGGTTTTCTTGTCATCTGCTACATAAAATTCACATGCTTGCCAATTAGGCAGCAGAATTTAAAACCTAACCTACCATTAGCAGCTAAAAAGTTTCCTGCTAGGAGTCTGGTTTGATTGTGGATATTTGCACTTCGACACAAAATGAAATTTAAAGTCTTTTCCTCCTGGAGCTGCACTGGCTATGGCGCCGGGGTAGCTGCTGTCTGAACGGACCCTCGCCTACATGGTGCCAAAAGGCTGGGTTTGAGTTGAAACCTCCCAGATGCTGGAGTGGATTTCCTTGGGATCCCCGTGCTCAGTGTGTTTGCATTCCATACACAACAGCACAACAGAATGCAGGTTAGAAGAAAGCCAGAGCGAAGCATCAGATGCTTTAATATCCTACCTCTGACTGAAACAACCTCCCTGTGTGGGAGATAATAAACATTTCTTGTCTCTTAAGGGAAAACCATGCACAGACAGAGACAAGCACATATAAATAATTTACAAAGCTGTAATACACTGTAAATAACAAGCCTACTGAATAATGAATTAACCCAACTGCTGATTCATAGATAAATATCTCTTGTAAAGCAGAATTTTTATAGATTTTTACAGCTTAGTTAATATCTCCTCGTATTTTATTAAGGCTGTTCACAGGTGAAGTGTTCTGGTAATAATATGTATATCTTTGGAAGTGAGATGGGGTGGTTGTGGGCTGCTGTGCTGGAGGCAGAGCCTTGCTGGGCCTGGGCACACTCTGGCTTTTGTTAGTCAGGCATTTCTTCCCCACTCAAGCAGGCAGCAGAGATTAAGCAGGAAGAATTTTGATGTGGCCAAAGAATTGGAGAGCTACAGGGAGGAAGGAGTCTCTGAGCATCTTTTCTTTTTTTTTTTCCCCCCAAGCTTCTGTTAATAAATAATGCAATTGCTCTACTTTGGCTGTGCTCTAGACGTGGTGAGATTTCTCCATGCCTTCAAGGATGAGGAAACTGCAAAGCTGCTGGGCTGGGATTGCCACCCGCCGGCTGCTGAGTCCCTCCACGAGCACTGCATCCTTCCCATCTGTAACGACCGCGTGTCCTTATTCCTTCTCATCAGCTACTCAGAAAGAAACCAAACGTGACATTTGCTTCCTGCATGCTGCTTCAGCCCCCTCTTGCCCCTCTTTCTCAGAAAAGCCGTAAGAAATAAAAGCAGTTGCTAAGCTACCTGATAGGGAACATCGCGGCGTTTGGTTGCAGTCCCGTATTAATGCGCCTTTCTGAGCACGGGGGAAGTGGGAAGGGCTCTCTCATAGCTGGAGTTGTTTGTCAGTTAAAGTGTACTCCTCATGTAGATGATATTGAATGTGTCAGTTTAATTTATGCCTGAAAAGGTGGGGGCATTTCTCCCTCCCTTACCTCTTGCTCCTGTTTAATGTAGGCTAGCGGGAAAAAAAGGCATTACCTGCTTCTTTTCATCTTTTTTGGGGCATGTAGCTTGTCAAATAGGTTGCTGCTTTGTTTTATTTCTGATAGCTTAAATAATTGCTTTCATAAAAGATAACAAGATTTCTTTCATCTGGAAGTATGGAAGTTGTAAATTGCATTTTCTGTTAAACTTAAAATGTAGATGTCAACTCTGATTTTTCACAGGCAATGTACAGTGCTGTCACTAAAAGAGTCTGTGGCAAGGGAGCATCTTAAAGGTTGAAGGAGATACTTTATGAATGAAAACTATTCCAGGATGATATATGTGGAGTACCCGCTGTGCTAATAGGATGATTTTAGGGTATTGTTTTGTAAAGAAGTGGACATTCTGCTCAATATGCAGGGCTTTCATAGAAAAAAGTTCCACGCCCATTTAACTCAGGAGGTGGGATGTGCCAGCATGAAAGTATTTCCTCTGTTTAAATGCTGTCAGTCTTCAGTTCTGGCCTGCCTGGAGCACCTTGTCCTGTAAGAAAAGTAGATCCTGAGATACTTACTGCAGAAGAGGACACTGCTGCCTGTTCTCTTCTAGTTGGGTCAGGATGGGATTATACCTGACCTTAAACCTATTTTCCATGAGTGTAGCTCTTTCATGTAGAGCTCCTTCATGTATGATGATAACAAGCAACTAGTGCCACTAGGGATACATTTTGTATAGGTTGCAGTGAAAGTAAATCTGAAATACCACAATATTTTGGGTTCCTATCTCCTTTTCCTGTCAAAATCCCCCCCAAATCGTTGCCCCTGCCTGGCGATGTGTTTCATGAAGGGAGCCCTGGGTTCAGTGTGCCGCGTGGATGGCAGGGAAGCACAGTCACATCTCTCCGTGCCTGGGGAACAGGGAAATGCTGATTGGTCACACACCCCGCTCTCCTCACACACTGTGCGTGCTGCTCCGTGTGCCATCGGACCCCAATTAATTTGGAAAGTTGCTGCATGCACATCATTTCCCACATTGCCCTTCTGACAGGAGTAAGCTGCTGCATTTTTGTGCTCAGAATGTCATTTTAAAAGTCTCAAGGAATTACTAGGAACTGGACTTGAAAGGAGGAAGGCGTATACTCAAGCTCGTGGTAAAGTGTAGATTTTTGCGTGTGTGAATTTCAGTGTAGCTTGTTGGGGCTGCATGGCACAGAAGTGGAAGTAATTTACAATGCAAAATGCTATTTCTTCTATTTTAAAGAATAACAGCCTAATTTGGAGGAAAGAAAAGTGTGTGAAATTAGTTCTCTAATGTTTGTAGCTTGTTAATACTTAAATTCTTCTTGATTGAGAGAATATAAAATGTTTCTGTAGAGTTCTGCTTTTTTTTGCCCATGAAGCATTTTCCTTTCTTTTTGCCCTTCTGTGTAGACAGATTTCCTGGGGGCTGAGGAATACTTTCTATTGTAAGGAAAAAGGAAAGAATAACCATTAAGAAGACATCAAAATTGCTGAGGGTGGAATCTCTAAGCAAAATACTTTCTGGAGAAAGTCTTTCAAGATTTTTATATTTTAAACCAAATTTTAAATTAGGGCTATTTATAGTTTCAAATAAAGTTTGTATTTATAAAAAGTAACGTGCCGGGAGCTTGGCTGGGGTCTGATTTTTCACCCTGCCAGGTGCTGTGCAAGCACCATCATGTGATGCTTCCCAGGAGAGGCTGTGGGACAGTGTTCCTGCAGAGGTGGGAAAATGGAAATTATAAAGACCGAGTCATTAGTGGAAAATCCTATTTAAAACCTTTGTCCCCACCACTCTGTATTTACTCATTATCTTCTATCTAAGCAAAAAATAGTCTTCCGTTTTCCATGGAAAGCACTGGACTGAAGCAATGTTTCTGCCGTTATTTCTTCCTTGTAAAGCGTTTGAGGCCTGTTGCCTTTTTCCCTGGGGAATTTCATGGTGGTTCCCTCTGCAGACTGGCTGCAGGTCAGGCTGAGACCCCAGCAAACCTGTGGGAGGCAAGACCTTGGTGCTTCTGCCCAGTCCAGGCTGCAGCACGGGAGGGTTCCTGTCTGTCCCACTGTCCTTGCTTTTGTAAGGACTCAGATTTTACGCTGCAGCATGTGTGGAAAGCAATCTGTGAGTTTTATGTCTGAAGGGAGCAAAACTTGTTTTTATGTAGTAAACAGCCTGAAGGACAGGTTACAACTCTGCTGGTTTCCCCCTCCCACAGGCTGCTGCTGAGCATCTCATACAGCCATTTCTTTGGGCTTCAATTATGCAACTGAAGTAAAAAAAGATGAATAGATTTGATCATAGGTTAATTATTCTTGTTTTGCATCTTACCGTTGTCAGCTTAAGCCTCTCTCAGTTAAGGAGACTTCTTGTTTTGACTTCTGAATGCCCCATCCCTCCCAGGACCATGGTAGTCTCTCTCTGCACAGGTGACACCCCATGGGGAGCAGCTGTGACAGCTGTACCGCCAGCAGCAGGGCTTAGCTTCAGAGTTGCACACAAAGGAGAGCTCATGCTGCCTGGAAAACTGATGGTGGGGAGTGAGAGTATGATCAAAACCTGCAAAACCATGTGTGGCTTGGAGGGACCAGACAGGAGATCACTGGCTGCTGTCTCACCGTGCAAGGGCCAGGAGGCATCAACTTCAAACAACCTGTGGGAGGTGGAGCCTCATGACTCCTCTTCACTGTGGGTACTCAAAATTTATATGAGCTCAAAGACTGAACAAAATCACCTTAGGATTCTGGGCTAGAGAGATCTTTGGCCTACACAGGTATCACAGTCTTTATGCTTTAAAGAAGCTTTACACTTTTGCTGCTGAAATCAACCATGCTCTTCCCTGAATTCTTCCTTGAGAGAGGCAAGCTGTGCCTTCAGTGATACACAGCCTCCTGGGCAAACCCAGGGATGTAACAAGACAGGCATTTGTGGTGTTTCAGTGATGATTTGCAGTTGTGGTAGGGTGTCTTTAAAGCTTGGTCTGTCCCCAGGGCATCCATCCCAAAAAGAATTTACTGAGTGCTTGGTTCAAGCACGTGTGGTGCAGGGCTGTTGCACTGTGCTTTTTGGTTGGAGTTCCAGTAGTTCTGTCCTGGAAAAGCTCATACGGAAGTCTTGTGGCAGCAGTAAAATAATTTTAGAGATTTGCTGTAGCTTGAACTGGGTTGATGACAGAGCCAGGCATTCATAACCTCCCACTTTGTTTCCACTTCAGGTGTACTGGAGCTGAATGTCTTATAAGAAAAATCTGTAATGACTGATATTGCTGCCAGATGAAAGGTTAAGAAACAGAGAGACTGTCAGCTAAAGCTGCAAGTGTTAGCATTTGAGAGGTGCTCTTGGGTGGGAAAGGCTAAGCATTGCCCATGAGTTATGGACTGACACTTTGGCAAGTCAGGTGGCTTCACAGGATCACTCAGCTCTATCTTCTCTGATTTTCTGCTGGAGGTTACTTCTGCTTTTAAGGAGAGGCTCTGCTTCCTATGTGATCTCAGTCCTGAACACATTTCTGTACTGCATACTCTTGCCGTCTCAAGGTGATAAACCAACAAAAGTTACCTGTCAAGACCCTTGACCTCCTGAAGCAAAGATGAAAGGGATGAAGAAAGGTACACCTTTCCTTTTTCAGCTCCACATGCTCTGAAGTCTCCACTCCGATACTAGTTCATTCAGTATAAATGAGGAGCAGTCTCACACAGTCAGTCCTTGGGGCATGAAGAACTATGGGCTAAAAATGGTGTTACTGGGACTGATTATAAGTGGGCACATGCAAAAGCCTCTTCGGAGTCCCTAGGGATTGGGCATGGGAGGACAAGCTGTTGTTGGGATGGCCATGAATGGACAGGTGCACGGGTTGCTGGACTTGGAACCTCTTCTCAGAATGAGGCAAAAGGATTCAAGCAAGTCCTTTCGGGTGAGAAATGTTTCTCTAGGAAACTGGATTTGGCCCCTGGTATTGTGCTTTCCTGCCTCCTAATTACCCTTGTTGGTGAAGTCTTGTGCTTTGTGCTGCTTCTTGCCTTTGAGATCTTGAGTCATCACGTGCCCATCTGAACCAAGGCAGAGGGACATCCCTCCTCTGCCTTGGGACCCCCCCACCCCAGCCATCTGCTGCCCAGGAGCAGCTTTTAGCCTAATGCTGTCTCTTCCTCTGTGAAATGGAACAAGTGGCCTCCATTGCTTTGTTTGGCTTTATCATGCTAAACACTTAATTTTCATCTCTGTACTTGCAGCTTCCACTTAGACTCCTCACCAGGGTCTTACAGGCAGATATTTTGAAAGTGTCTGAAACGTCAGAAATCAGTGGCATACGGTCCTGCTGCTTTGATGCCCTACCACTTGTCCTACAGAGGGGGTGCATGGGATGGAAGGGAAGAAGGAGGGAGAGCGCATCTTTCCATATTGCCTCCCCTTGTCTCTGACTCCAGAGCTCGATGACTGCTTTCTCTAGATCTTGGGATAATGAAGAACCATGTTGGGAAGCAGCCTGATGCACAGATGTGCTGATAGATGTGACAGTCTATAGGACCCCACTACACCAGCTTTCTACATGGAGTTTGTTAATTTTAAACTTGTTTAATGACCTTAAATTGCAACTGACTTTAGAAGGATTAGTGTGTTGTCTGGAGCCTCCTCAGCAGAGCTGTTTATCTGCAGGGAAGCAGATGTATCTTCATCTGCTAGCAAGGCTCCAGACCTGAAGCTGAATGCTTATGGGCAGTGTATTACTGTGGGGATGAGCTGCCCAGAAACACATTTTGGCTGGAAATTAAGGATGTCGAAATGTTTATTAGACCAAGCAGTTGTTCACAGCCTCCTGGGGAAGACAAATCCTGCTTATTTTCAGGATAGAGCTTGCTTATTCTTAGAGGCAGGGAGGAAGCCATGCAGCTGCCTGGGAGAGAGCTCAAAGTAAGGATATGTTTCCAGGCTGGTGTCCCAGCCTTCCTACAGCACCCCAGGGCAGAATAAGATTCTTGTTCCAAACCTTGCAGCCTTCTTTACCGTCAGGCTTCTCATACACTGAGGTGAAAGGTGCCTGGGGATTTTTGATTACGGCACAGTGAGATGGCACACAGTGATACATCTTCTGTTTCCCTGGGGAGGCACTTTGCCCCCATAGCCCTTCGTGCCCTGCTGTGCATTGTTAAGGTTCCAGCATCCCACATTGCTGGGCATGTTTGTGCTTGCAGAGGGAACAACTGGAATGAGGATTTGCATGTGTACATGTCCACCTGCCTGTATGCTCTGTCTGCCAGTTTGAGGAGGTGACACTGACCCCTGTGTTTCCACTGTTCTTTTGGACTGAGCATTTCCCACGGGTGAGCCTGCCTCCTCTTCTGAGCTCATCAGGTACTTCTGGCCTTGGATATGGCTTGCTCTCGATGGAAAACACTCAGTTGTACGCCCAGGCCAGGTGCTGTGTCACTCTTATGAGTGTGACGTTGTTCCTGGTGACCTCAGCCAGAGCACTGTAGGAACATCTGCTAGGATATCTGCGTTTGGATGAAGGAACACTCTCTAGCCCCGAATTATTTTCCTGGAGATCTTTTTCTATTTGGGAGTATATTGCTTTATTGCTCTTGGGTGAGGGCTCATCTTGCAATGTTTTCTGCCTGAAATACTCTCAGTCATGCATCATCCCTTGGTTTTTGGATGCTTCTGAGGGCAAGTGTGGGAGGCAGCCCCAGCCAAGGGCACTGCAGGGCTGTGGGTTCTGTACCACCCCAGCACCTTGTCCCAAGGGGAGCAGGAGGATGCTTGGGACTCTGCCTACACCTCACAAACCCCACCAAGCCTCCTCTTAAAAAATCCAGCAGTGGGTGCAAGGGTAAGCTAAAGGGAAAACCCGTTTGAATATACCAAGATGAGTTTGTTTTTCATTTTCATCATTTTTATAAGAAGTTGTAAGACTTTCAAAAATCCTCTTTTTGTGTTGTCCATGACTTTTTTCACTAATTTGACACTCTGGGATGTTGTTTTACATTTCATTTTAGTCTCTAATCACAGAAGATTATAGCTGGCCGCACATGCTGGCTTTGCATTCTTGCATCTGTTTTATGTTCATTTGTACTAAGGGATAGCACTCACCATGTTTCCCCATTTATTTTTCTCTGCAGCAGTAGGAATTTCCAATACTCTGGAGCTTCGTTACCGTGTGCAAGAAACTAAATTCAAGGTTATCATATTTGAACTTTATGACTTCTTGATGTACAATATTTTATTTATTTAAGGTTTATTAAATCTTTCAAAAAAGAAGCCCTTTAGAAGAAGTGCATGATGCATAGCTTATTAAGAAAAGTTAATTTAATTTTGAGATTTAAGAAGCTTGAATTATGAATGTCCCAAATATTTGATTTCTGCCCTGAGATGTATGGAGGGGAGAGATGAGCTATTTGAGCCAATGCCTTGACTTCTGATGTCTGTGAGTCAGTGAAAAGCATGTTGTCAGAGAGAGATGAATACACAGATTTTCTGTGATGGTTCTTCTTGGTGTGTTTTTGAGGTCTCATTTAAATGTTAAGGTTTTACCACATAAACTTGCAAAACCTCCCTTTACTGATGTCTAGAAGATAAGGATTTTTTTTTCCTCCACTTTGATTAGTAACCATTTAATGAGTCACTGCTGGTTCATTTTGGCTGTTGGTTTGTGCCTTGGTTTGAAAGACAGATGTCTGCCAAGGAAGGCGGGAACCTCCGTTGGAATGGAAAATGTGACCCCCTTCCCTCTGAACTATTATAACTTTGAAATTAAGAGACTTTCAGGCAAAGAGATGGGAAACATTCTACATACTAGTTCTTTACTAGTATGTATAACAAGGCAAACAAACAACAATGGCAGCAACAACAAACAAAAAACCCCAGAAAACCCAATGAACAAACACAAACCCCAATGAGCAGTCTGCTCCCGCTCTTGGAGCCCTGCCCCTCGGTGCAGTTCCGCTCCCGGCCGGCAGGGGGCGCTGGCGGCTCCCGGTGAGCAGGGCGGGTGCGATGGTTCCCGCGCCTGCAGGGGGCGCTGTGCCGCGAGCTCAGCCCTCACGCGGTAATGGCGGCTGGAAGGGCAGAGGCGGGCACAAACCACATGGAACAGGAAACTCCGAGGTCCTAGCAGGAGCAGTGGGGAGTTGAGCGGACACGGGGTGTTGGATTAAAATGTAGCAAAAAAGCCAGGAGCAGTGGCAGAAAATCGCAGGGCTGGGCAGTGGCAGCCGGGCTTCTTCGTAGCAGCTGCCGCACGCAGCCGGGGAGACGCGCCCTCCTGGGAGGATGAGGGGGTCGGGGTCCCGGGTTTTTCCCCTGAGGCACCTGAGTAGGTGGTGAGGGTCCTTTCCAGTCAGATCGGGTGTTAATAAGGTCCCAGTCCAATGGCCGCTGTTATGAGCAAAAGCCTCACTCACAGTAGGAGAAAACAGTTACGGGCTGGACTCTGCGGTGGCAGGGAATTCTCTCACGGCAGCAGCAGCTCCACTGTTCCCTCCAATCCCGAGAGAGAGGAGCTGAGCCCAGCCCTTCACCTCCCAGCCAGAATCTTGTGGGATCTCTGCCTCTCCGGAAGAATGTCCCTCAGCTACCAGAGTGCAGCTGCACCCTTCCCCCGGCCTTGGCTACTTCTTCTGTCTCTCCTAACTACCGGTTGTTATCATCTCTTAGGCAACAGATGGGAGAAAATTCCCTGCGAAAAAAAGAAGAAAAAAAAAAGAAATATCCTAACCTTTTAAACTGTGAGACTATTTCTTAATTCTGAGCACAGCCTATGGTGATCAGAGCAAAATCTCCAGATATTTTACAGGGCTTGTACTTAACAGGAGCACCTTTGGTTTGTATTTTAAAACCTTTCCTTGGATAAAAATCCCCATGAGGTGGGTTTCTGCTGTAATTACATCTTTCCACAGGAGATGGTCCTTTGACACTAAATCCATCCTTTGCTTTAACTCACAGCATTAAAGGTCATGTCCTTGTGAACATCTCCTAAAGCAGAAGAGCACTTTTTTGGATATGCATAGTAAATATAATCCACATTAATTTTTAGTAGTGGCTGAAGTATTTTTTCCTTCTCTTTTTCTTTTCTCTCCTTTTAGAAAGGTGCCATTTAGAAAAGCTTGATGTTTGCCTCATTCCAGCAAAAATGCTGTTGGCCCATGGGCTCGTGGAGTTGTTCCCGTGGTTTGTGTTGTCTTGCTGGCCTTGGGTCATTCATGAGCGTGGGTGGACGAGGGAAATGCCTGTGGGCTGCAAGGCCTCTGTGACCCAGCAAGGGAGTCTTTTTGGAAATCTGCTGGGTCCTGGAGCCACTGAAAGTAGGGTTTCCTCCCTCACTGTGGTTTGAGAGAAGCACCTCTTGGCTTTGCTCTGCTGTCGTCCACATTCAGAATAAACTCACACACTGCTCAAGAGAACCGTTGTACGTCAATGTCTCCTTTTCTTGCTCATCATCTAACAAATAAATAGCAACTTGAGCACTGAATAATGCTGCTTTCAGAAGAAGCCTTCATGCATCTTCCTCCTCTGCTGGGAAAATGCTGTTGAATGTTCTAATGAATGAGTTTATTTTGGTGCTGTGGAAAAGGCGTGGGTGGTGGCTGCTCGGGGGGTTGTGCTGGTGTGAATGGCTGTCTTGTGAAGCCTGTCGAGACGGCAGCACTGACGTCTGTGTGTCCCGACAGCAAGTGCACTATGGGCAGTGTTTGTGGAAATGCTTACACTGCCGTGCCAGATTGCCCTGGCTGGATGCACAAGCAACAGGGAGGAGCTGGAGATGGATGGCCTAGGTATAGAGAGGGATGAGCAGCGTGCTCGGACCCCAAGATGGGGTTTCAGACTCCAGTTTGGACATACCGTTCCTGTTGGAGCTGCTTGCATCAGGACAGGAACAGAGATTTTGTTTATGTTTGCAGTGTGCTGAGGTTTCTCATTATTTTATGATGCACCCACAAGTATTTATTTAAGGCAGTTGTGCCCTGCATGTGCCACATTGACCTCACATCTGCCATACAGAAGCCTAAAGGGCAGTGTGGTTTAGTGGTGGGCTTGGCACTGCTGGGTTCATGCTTGGACTCAATGAGCTAAGATGTCTTTTTCAGTATTAGTAATTCTGTAGTTTCCCCTTTCCTTGTTCTTCCGTGGCATGACCAGTTGTGCAGCCTGTGGAGGAGGGCCTGGTTCCTCCATGGTGTGGATCTGCTGCCTGTGTCCAGCCCGAGGCTGGGATGGAGCCCAGGGATTTTTTGCTGGTTCACACCCTTTCATGCCTGGCGTGCAGCATGTCCTGTGCTTGCGTTACCTCGTGCAGCTTCCCATTAGTTACAGAAACTCGCAGCTTCTCTCTTCTGTAAAACTACCAGGCATTGATGAAGGATTAGTGAGGGATTTTAATTTAGCACAAATAATTGGATTAAGCTGGAATTTGCTTCCAATTAGTTTTAGATTAGCCAATACAAATAGTTGGATCTTGATTTTGCACAAGCACAACAGGCTACAGTGCCACAATGAGCTGATCAGGGCTGTCAGCCACTGCTGATCCATCATCTGTTGGTTTCCTGATTCATGTGCGTACATGATGGGTGGTTAGAGATGACAACCTGTTGCAGCAGTTTATAAAATTGAGACAAATGATATATTCGAATTAGATATATTTTATAAAACAGTTAAACCAGATAAACTAATTGAAGCCCTGTCAACATGTGAGTACAGATTTGTGATGTCAAAACTCATTATGTGATTCACTTAGGAATTCTTATGTTTTTAAAAACGGTAATCCAGAATGTGCAATCACTCACCCAATCAGGTGAGGGCTTTCAACCTTGGAAGAGTTATCTTAGGTTATGTTCGAACCCCAGAGGAGAGTCGTGTCCTAGGTTACAATGTAGAATGTAACCAAAAGTACGTATTCTGTTATCATCTTCCCAAGCTGTTAAAGCAGGTGGGGCAATGTTCCTTACCTCCGACCATGACTCATCCTTGATAACTCCCTCGGGGAGCTATCTCTGTTTAATGGGCAATCAAGGACCCACCGCATGACTCAACAATAACTCGCTCCGGACTAGCTCCTGTTAATGGGCCCATCAATGCCTTGCCTCATGACTCACCATCCCGCTGTGAGACGCTCCGCCCAGGAGGAGGAACTGAGCGTTCCCATCTGTATATACTCGGAGGTTTGGAACACCAGACACAGCCCTTATCTACGGGACTCCCAGAGGACAAGAGCTACACCGCTGGACCTTCAGGCGAAGACCAGGCTCTTTTTCTACAGGATCACCGCTTCAACAAGACCACTTCATTCGGACTGCTGCCAACACCCTGACCGACAGGGTGTCAGGTTGTATTCTGACTCTGTCAGTGGTTTGCTTTTTTTCTTTGTCTTTGTACTATTGCATTTATTTTAATTTTCCTATTAAATTATAATTCTGACTTACAATCTCTCACTGGTTTGTTTTCAAACTAGTTCAAGTCCCCATCAGCAGACCAGCTCCACTAACCCCCCAGCAGGGCTCCATCTATACCCACCTAGCTGGATCTTTTCCGACTCCGGATGAGGTCAAATTAATCCTCACTGGCTGGACTCTGACCTTCTGCCCCAGCACAGCCACCACACAGACATCCTGGGGACACTGGTCGGCATTCCATGCCTGAAGCCAGGCATGGCATGGCTGAGGCCAGTCTCAGGTCGCATCCCTGCCAGAACACATGGACCTGCCACACAACCGTGTTGTTCCTTGAGATGTACAGCCTGTAGGTGCTCGTTCAATCCATACTAATCACCAATCATACTATATCAATCTCTTGCTCAGGTTCTGTGATATTTTCACGTCTGTAGATTTCAGCAACAAAGGGGAAGTTCCATGTGTGTTTCTGGCATTAAGGACATTGTCAGAAACCTGCTGATGAGGGGCTGCAAGGAGAGCAGGAGAAATGCTGGCTGCTAAGTGCTCACAGCAACCTGCTGTACCCCAGGATGTCGGAAGCAGGAGGGCATTTCTCTGCTGTGGGAGCATAATCATCACCCCGCAGACTTTACCAAACAGGAGCAGACATACTTGTTTTACAGCACAGGAGACTCAGTGCATTCATTAGTGGTCTGTTCATGGCTATCTCATCTCTTTGCTGGAATCTTTCTTCTTCTAAAACTTAGCTTAAATCTCCTTGAAGGAAGATATTTTTGTAGTACCAGCAGCCTGCTAATTTTTTCCAAGTAGCTTCAAAGCATTGCCTTAAACAGTCTTATTTGCAGTCAGCATTTGTCCTGGGGATGAATTTTTACAATGGGTGCTTTGTAAAACTGTTTAGCGTGTGGAAGATCTTAGTTTTTTTATCTCTTTCTGATGCACCGCTTCATTAGATTATTTTTTCTCTTATCATTTCTGTTTAAGGGTTTGTGAGCTGATCCTTTTATTTTCAGAAGAGAATACCAAATAAACAGTGATTAGCACGAAATATGACTCATGGCTTCCTAAAGGATGTGCTTTAGAACTGGTAAACAGTTGTAATTGCTGTTAGATGAAAGTAGCAAATTGAATACATTCTCGTAATAATTATAGAGAGATAGATAGACTATTCTTTCTCCCAAATCTAATTGGGATTAGTACAGTGTTCAGTTTTCCTAGTAGAAGATGGTCTGTGTGACAGTTAAATGTAGTTATAAATGTATTCATAAAAGCTGAGTTTAAGGGGAAGAAACCTGCTTCTACACAGAGGCCAAGGAAGTAACTATAGCGTGTTTTTTTTCTGAGGAGAAAGAATTGAATGTAATGTTCTATGGCTTGGAGATCATCTCACCTGGAGTGGTGTTACAGATTTGCTGGGATTGGTGCCAAACTACTAAGGATTTGTTTGCAGGAGACCCTAAGCATGAGCCTTTGAAAAGTCCTGAAATCTCTTCTGTTTCTGCCAATTACATCTGAGAAAGGGTAGGAGTAGCGTATTTTGCAGTATCACTAACTTAAATCAGAAATCATAAACGAAATAATGGTAATACTGAGTAATTAATTACAGAAAACTCTACATCTCCTGATGCAGCTGCATACTATTTTATAGATCACTGGTTCCTCTGAATCCAGTTAAATCTTCAGGAAGAACCTAGGGTATCTGTATGCTGTGGGCATTCAGCAGCAGCTCTGTGCAGTGTGTGGAGGTCTGTCAAAGAGACCTACCAAGGAGAGGTGTCAGGTCTCTTCTCACTTTTCCTAGGACTGGCTTATGGCTTTTCAGACATGAGTCTCTGCTGGAGCTGTCAGGTGTGCCTTCACTGACCTGTGCACTAAGCCCCGGGGATGCTCCAGAGGGATGGCCTGACGGGCTTGTTGTGTATTGTTCACCTGAAATGACAGCCAGGAGAAGGAGGAGGGTCTCTGCCAGCGTGCTGTCCCCCCTGTGCCAGTGTGACATCCTGCCACGCTGTGCTCTGTGCACACGTGTTCCAGCAAGCCTGGAGGTAGGCAGGAAGGGACACGGGAGTGTTCTCAGGGAGCTTTTCCTGCCCTTAACCATTGTTCAGTGTCTGAAATTCCTTTCCAGCTGCAGGTGGATTTGGATTCCCTCAGGTTGCCCAGCAGTAAATCAGTGTGTCAGAGCCATGCACGCAGCATTGATGCGATCAGTGCTGGGTGTTTCATCAAACAGCACAGGTGAGGGGTGGACAGGACAGTGGGGCTTCTTCCCTCAGATGCACCGTTCGGGATGTCACCCATGGGGAGAAATGCCACACGTGCATGTGGATTGCTGCCTTTTCCTAGTGCTGGCAGCACCCAGCTTACTGCTTTGCCATGCCAAACAGCGGCCAGAGGCTCTGCAGTCAGCTTCTTAACAAGGAAATTATTTTAAAAGAGCCAGTTTTGTAGCTAAACTTAGTACCCTTGGATGCCGTCCAAAACTCCGCAGCAATAACGCAGCAAATACAACTGTTCTAAAATACATTAAATATGCAGGTTGTCTGATGATAGCTAAGCCCTTGCAGACAAAGAATAGGTGAAAAACACTAACTTGCATTGTGTGCATGTATAGGATGGTTAATAATTTGCAAATAAACATCTAAGTGGGGAAAAAATAATAAAACAAACCATCAAATTGCAATGTTACAGGAATGTGTTCTTGGCAAGAGCTCTTTTGCTTCTAAACTGAAATTCTTACTCACATCTGAGCTGTAAAATATACCACAGGAAAAAAAATGATAAGCCTGTTTTAGTTAAACAAAAGCAGTGGATTCAGCGTTTGCTAGAGGCAGATTTTGAAGAGAAACTCAGACTGAAACTAGCACAGGAATCCTAATTAGCGTGTTTTCCTAACAATAGCATTGTCTTTCCAAATGAACAGGGGCGTACAACTGAATAATTTTCAGCAGAGTGATGGTTTGGTTTTGAAGCACAATCTGATGAGTCTGCACTTACAGCATTCCCAAACGTCTGTCCTGATACAATTCTTCCAGATTTCACCTTCTTAAGTGCATGTATGAACACTGATTCACCTGAGTGTTCAAAAATAACAAAATAACAGCCGGCTCAAACTGATAGCAGGCAGATGATTCAGGTTTTTGAAGGTTATTTGTATCAAGGCACATATTAAAAAAAAAAAAAAAAAAAAGACCTCATAGCTATTAGTAATTTTTGTATGTGGCTATTAATAGAGATTTTAGTGTATATTTTCCTAAAAACCTCACCACCAACCTCCAGAGAAACAGCTCCCCAACCCAGCTCGGTTACTTGTTGATGGGCTTGGGCTGAATGCAGTCTTTTAAACTGATTTAAGCAAACAGCATGCAGATTTACTGTACCATTTTCATGGCACTCAGGTGAGGTACTGCTTTTTAATTAAACCCTGATTCGAGGGGAAAAGGGTATTTCTAGGCCAGCTCAAACCACATAAATGTGAATGTCTTGTGCAGATGTAGGTACATGTTATTTTCAGTTTCTGCTATGGGTTATGTTGGCATTTGTAGCTTTATAAACATTTGCTGAGAGGTTATGGGTCAGGATCAGAAGCTGGGTCAGCAAGGGGATGCAAGCAGTAGGCAGAGGTTGAAGGGGAGGAGGTGGAAGAAGCTTGCTCTAATAGCTGGAAGACTCCTAGATGCAGTCTGAACTCACAGTGGGGATTTGGACCACCTCAAGGCCAGCTGGACTGTAATCTTCTGCAGCATGCTTTTAGCCAAACTGGGGAGATGGATGCACTGTAAGACAGGGGCGGGGAGAACTGGCTGGATCATCATATGCAAAGGAGAGTTGTTAAAGGTTCTATTTCAAGTGGCATTCCTTTGGGGTGGATAGAGGGACCAGTGCTGTTTAGCATCTCCATGGTTATAGAGATGATGGGAGGCAGGGTATGGTCTTTTCCTTTTGTACCGGAGATCCAGTGGCTTTAGTCACCTTCTCAGCCTAGCTAAGAGAGGATATTTTTTTGTTTGTATTTGTTTGTTTGAAGTTGAGAAGTTGCTTAGGAGCTGGGAAAAAAGAGAGATTTGGAAGTGATGGTGATACATATTCCTCTCAGACCCTTCTTACATCCTTGTAGTAATAACAATGTGCAGCAGACCTGACCCCAGGCTCTGTGACCCAGGAGGAGCAGGGTTCCATTTTCAGTATGGGAATATGTACATTGACTTCTGTAGCAGTCACGGTGAGCACCTAATCAACTCCTATATTGAACTGCAGCTGATTCCAGTAGGAAATGCACCTCTGTCTGCATTCAGAAATGCTGAGTTAAATTTTGGAAATCTGGTCTGTTGCAGCTGGAGGCAAAGCTTTGCTTTACCTACATTTATATACATTTCATTGAAGCAGTTTGAAATGGAGGTATGTTGTTAAGAGACTGACAAAGCACAAATGGCCATCTTCAGATTCAACTGATTAAAGGATTCAGAATCTGTCCACTGTATTAACAGTTTTTCCAACAGCAGCCATTGTCTCTGTGGGTTCTGTGGGGTACATAGGCTGGGTTATGCTGTTGCTTTATTTTGGTTTTGACCTGTGGTCACATTGTGGCAAGAGCATGGTTATCTGATAATCGCAAGTAATATCTCTTCGTCTTGTTCCAAGTCCAGTTTTCTGGGGCAAGAAGATTGCTGGTGGTAGAGCCAGGGTTTGTGAAAGGTGCCTGGCAGTGGGTGCTGCCTTAGAGAGCCTGGGGTGGAGGGAAGGCTGTGCTCCCTGGGAGGAGGGGGACAAACACAGCATTTTATACAGGAGTGAGGAGCGAACAGCTCATTGCCAGCCGTGAATCTTGAAGTGAAACAGAAGTGCCTGGCAGATGCCTCTGTGTTCGGTGTGGTGTTGAGGTTTTTAACAGCTAAACTATAAAATGTAATGTTTGAAGGGAGCAGGAGTGGATTGATTTTTATTCCTTCAGAATGTTTTCTTGGCTGCTGTTCCAAGACATTGGAGTTGTGTGGGTTCTTTAGGATGGTCTGGCCTGAATGAGCTTTGCTTACTGTAGGAATGGTGACAGGAAAAGGAGTTCAGGAACGGTAGCTTGTAAATGAAGGTGCATTGATGAAGCTTATGCAAGTGCTGTATTATGACCTGAGCTTCTAACATTTGTTCAAGACCCCAGAGAAATTTGGAAAAGTGCTCACATAGGTCCTTCCTTGTTTTATTTGAAGTCTTACTTCTCTGTCAGTGTGTTTCAATGTGTGCAGGCAGTCACTGAGGCAGAAGGGAGGAGGAAGAATAGGTTCACTGCCAAAACAGGCACCTCATTTTGTACATTCAGCTTTGGCCTGGGCTTGGCTTCTGCTTTTCTGACACAGCTTTTCTGTGTCCAGAAAGAACCTGCAGCAGTGCTTTCATGTTAAAATTTCTGGTTTAGACAAAAACCAGTTTTCTTGCTTGGAAGTCAGAGTTTTGCTCCCTCTGGGGAAGCCTGTTATCTGGTTACAGGCTAGTACATGATGGAGGCATGCTGGAGAGTGGTAGTACACTAAATGCTGCAGCTGTAATTGAACCACACCAAGCATCACCTGCTTTTAAGTTATTAATGAGCTTGAACTATTTATAAGCAAGGAACAGTGTGAAAAGAGAGCCTTGTTTGTGGCTGGAAAAAAGTCCTGTTAAGGTCTAGGAGCATGCATTTATGTTGTACATTCTGATAATGCAAAGTCTAGAAGGGGTGGCACCATGGGTCTGGTACTCAAGTGTCTGGGTAAGGCATCTGGCAGCAGCGGAGCCCAGCATCCATCATCATATGAGCATCGTTGGCTTCCTCCTCACTCCTCAGGAGGACATGCTGCCTTTAGCCATTTCATGGAATGTTAAAATGGCTCCAGGTGGTTGCCATGCTTGGGTGGTTGGATTGAGGTGTCCATCACTGCCAGAAATACTACTCTGCTCAGCTGACCCTGCTGCTGCCAAGTGGCCCTGAGTTACAGCGACTTGGGGAGCATCTCCAGAATGGCACAGGATAGGTTATGGTGCTTTGTATCTTACGGTCTGGAGGAATTGGGAAGGAGGCATTTTGTCCTCTCCATTTCAAGAACTTGCTGCAAACTGCCTGATGGCATTTGTTCGAGTGAAAAACTCGCAGGTAATAGTATTGGTAGGTTTTGGTTTCCAAACAGGAAAATAAGAGGATGAAAAACAATGGTACGGATCAGATTTCAGGGGGGAATAGACTGCTGTTGGTGTTCTCAGATGTGGTTTGATCTCAAAGAAAAACAGATCTTCACTTCATCATTTTAAACCAATTTCATGCTTCGGCAGTTCTACCCACTCCTGTCATCTCAGCACCATGGGTTGCAAATGGGACCCATGCAACTTGCAGGAGCTGAAACATTGCTGCAACACCCTTCCTGCACTCAGCCCTGGATTATATGGAGCTAGAAAGGCCAAGCAAAGTTCCTTTTGATGTCCACAAAATTGAGACCTTAAATTGGGCTGTTTAAAAGATTGCAACATCTTATAAATGATGTATTGGAGCAAAAATAGCGACTGCTTGTCTGACTTCAGGGATTTAACTGTGAGGCTGTGACCTCTAGAGGCTAAGAATAAGCAAACAGCTTTCCATCACTCCCTGCTCCAGCAGAGATGTGTTCCTGTGTGACACATTTTTGTAGCATCTTATGAACTCATTTCACATGGTGATTCCTCTAACTTTGGAAATGTCATTACAGTGCACCGTAAACTTTTTACTTTTGGCAAGATTATTAGCGATGGCCATTTTGTTTGCAGAGATCATTTTTATAGCTGTTCTTAAACTAATGCCTTAAATTGGTAATGGACATCTAGACTCAGTAATACTTGTGCCTAAAGTGCCACATGGATTTTTTTGCACGTGCATGTTACATTAGATTTAACTTTAAGTAACCTCTGCTGCTGCAGTGGGGCTGTTTCTGGGATGTAATAGGCAGCCACAATTTGTTATCGTTGGCATTGCACACCAGGGAAGCAGGGAATAGCTGCTCTAGCTGAAAGCACCGTGTCCAGTGTGCCTTAGCTTACAAGCTCAGATGGAGTCACAGATGGTGCTGCTGATATGGCCATGGGTCTTACTGTAAACAGTGAGTGCTGAGGATGGAGCCTTGCACATGCTAAATAATCAGCAAAGTGGTCTTGATTCCTGTCTGTGGTTTTTGCAGCATAACCTTGTGGGTTTTCTTTGGTGTATAATTTAATGTCTGAATCTTTCAGTTGGTTTCTGTCTGTTTTCAAGGTGTTAATGGGACAGTCCCCATGCTTGCTCTGTCGTAAACAGGAGAATTGCTAAATGGGATCAGATCCATGGTAGTTCAGAGGAATGTGCAGATAGACCATAACCTAGACCCAGGAAGATAAGTTACTTGCAAGATCTGAAACCACAATCTTTGTTCCAATGGATACTGGATTTTGTGGCAAGCCCAGAGATCCTGATGATGTCTGGAGGTGGCAGAACCCTCTCTCAGACCTGTGGACATGCCTTGCTTCCCCTCTGCCTGCAGCATTGAGTTCTGCTTTAACCTTACATCTTCACACGCTGGGAGGAGAAATAATTTTTTACTATTTAATAAAAGTAGGTTGCAATTACAGGGCTGTGGTTACTCCTAGCTGACCGCATTGCTGCCATCACTTGAGGTGCTGCGGACTGAGCTGGATGCCTGTGAATGTACGCTGAGGCTCTTCTTTCAATCTGCTCTTTTTGCAAGAGGGAAGGTGGTAGAAGAAGGGAATCCCTGCAACAGAGAGTAGGGGCTCCAGTTTTAGTTTCTCTTTTGATTAATTCAGTGTGTGCAGCCCATTCTCCTTTCCTTGTTGTGATGGGGAAGGACTTCCTCCTCTTCAAGGCTATCTGAGGTTCATAAGGAATCCAGTGTTCAGGAGATTGTGCCTTTGGGTGACATGGTGCAAGGGACAGTACTTTGATGATGGTGCATATATTTTTCTTGAAACAAAGACTTTCCTTGCATAAGCAGTGCTGTGCTTGCCCTGTTGCTTCATGAGACCCATGTTCTAGCAGGTTGCTGTGCTCTGTCATTTGGTAATTGTCTAAATGCAATGGTGTGGATTTGGCGACCATTTTTCTTCTGTTCTCTTGATTTATGCTTGTGAACCTTTCTACTGTCTGGCTTTTTTCTTGGTTTTGGTTTACTTTTTTTTTGTTAATGATATTATCCTTTTGTTCTCGGTCTATTTTAAGGCTTAAATTGTTCAACGTGCCATGACAGGAGTTTCACAGGGTGTCACAGAAGGCCACTGTTTTCTTGACTCCCTTCGTGCAGATAGAGAGTAGGATCTTTCAGTTCCCTCTGCAGTCATCCTGGCCCCAGCACACCTGGAGTGGAGGTCTCCTCCCTGGTGGGGCAGGTGAGCGGAGTCTTTCAAAGCAGCGGTCCACTGGGCAGTTTGCAGAGAGTCACACAGATGGCACAGAGGATCTTGGAATAAATGGGAATTATGGACTAAATAGGTTTATAAGAATTAGAAAACCGTAATGAATATCCAAATAGCTCTGTAATATGGTGTTGCCATAGAAATAGAGTTTGTACAGCACCTCATCATCAGAATTGTGCCAATACTGTCTCCTACTTCACCCAGTTGTAGAGCTGTTTTAAGCAGCTGAGAGCCCTTGGCTTGAAGTATCATAAGGGTTTTCCAAGCAAGTTAGCAAAGAGAGCACCCAGCTGGCCTGAAAGCACAGGGGAACCCCTGGATGCTTTTGCTTTGGGGGAACGTGGGTGCAGTGTGGCAAGGGCTGGGACCACCCTGGTGTTGCTGGTCCATCCTCAGCTCTACCAGGTGGGCTTGGTGATGGCTCCTTTGGTCCATGGGACTGCTGTCTGCAAGGAGCACAGTTTCCTCCTTCCTCACGCTGAGCTCAGAGCCTGTGGCTTGGAGCATTAATGGCCGTGGTCATTATCAGTATGTGTAAATGAGGCTGGGCATTTTCTCTGTGCAAATGGACCAGTGGAGAGACGCCTCATTTTATTTTACAGACAGTGCTAAACCATGGTTTTCCCACACCCACCCTTTCTTCCCTGCCTCCACTCAGGCTCCGGGTGAGTGATGGATGAAGGAAGCAGCATGCAACTCCATGACAAAGTGGGGTATAAGCATTCTGTGAAACGTGCTGCAAGTGCAATATTCAGCCTACCAAAATAAACTGCGAAGTAAGCCCATTCAGGGGCAGGCAGCAACAGCAAACATCTGAGGAAAATACAAAAGCTGCCTGGAGAGTCCCCAGGGCTGCGCTCTGTGGAGGAGCTCAGGGCACTGCAGGAGCAGTGGCAAGTACCCAGGGGGTCTTTTTCTTAACGAAGAAGACAGCGACCCCCCTTGTGCTACAGAGACTTAATTAAACAACAGCATGTGGTTCTTGTGCTTCTTGGTGATAACCGAGTGCCGGATGATGGGATGTAGCAGAGCTTTCCTCATGTAAGTACTAGTACTGTGCTGTGCAAATGAGACTGGCATTAAAAACAGTCCCCCTGATTAATACTGGAAGTTGAGTGCTCTGGGTTCTTATGGATGAAATTAAACATTGTGCGTCTGATGTAAAATGCATGCAAGACAGGTAATTAATAACATTAGAAACTAATTAACTGGAAGTCCCATGTATCTGATGATGACTACGTGAGCAGACTTGATTTGCAAATCACTCTGGATGTTGTGGAGAGGACTGGGGCTTTTATTGTCTCACAGCCTCCTGCTCCCTCAGGTGGGGAGGGGACAAGCCCAAGCAAGGGCTTGGTGCCGTTCTAGGCTTGTTGCAACTTTTCATCTTCCTCACCTGGAAACAAAGGGATGAGCGAATTAGCAAACAAGTTCATGCTTCCGTGTTTTCCAGTCCCGGTGACAAGGCTCCAGTGGGAACTGGTGGCTGGCGCCTGGGAGGAGGATGTAGCAAGGCTGGGAGTGGGTCTGTGTTAATGACATGGTGCCTGCCTTGGCCCGTTGCTCCCCTGTGCCCAGGTCACACCGAGTGACGTCTGCCAAGGCCGCAGAGAGGCAGAACTGCATTTCCAGCCTAATTAGCAGCAAAACATCCTCCAGCACAGGAAGGGTTTGGCTTCTCCCACATTCCTGCTTCCATCCAGCAGTAGCAGCACAAGGGTGGACAAGTCTTCAGTGGGAAAGGGCTCAGTGACGCCTTGTGGTCCCCATAATCAATTCCTGGAGAGCTGCTGCCTTGTTTCTTCATTGGATTTGGCATTGGTCAACTCAGGATGGATTTTGGAGGGGAAAAACCCTGAAGGTTAGCAGCTCTGTGGTCTTGCTGTCCTGTGCTCCAGCCCCCTTTCCTAGTTGGGAGCATCATCTTCAGTCTTGGATGTGGGGTTTTGGAGATGCTGTGGTGGATGGTAGGGATGTGCAGGGGAGAGTGCAGCATGCCCAATCTGTAGGATTTGGGCACCTTGCTGCAGAGGGGTGATTGAGTTGTTCCCTACCATCCCTGGCTGCAGGTGCTGTGTGCGGAGCAAACATGTTTCAGGTGTAGGTGCTGCTTTTAATGCAAACCCCCTCAATATGAGCACGTGGAAACCTTCATGGAAAAGGGCCAGAGACCTCAAACCAGCAAGGCCAGGGGGAAAAGTTAAACAGGGAAAAATGCAAGAGTGAGTTGTGTGTCTGCTTTTACCTGGTTTGGAATGTTCTCCCAGCCATGCGGGATACCGCAGGCTTCTCCCTGCACTGCCGGTGCAAAGTGGCAACTTTAAGGTGCCAAGAGGGAGTGAGTCTCTTTGGAGCTTTTTTTTGCCCTTCTGACAGGTAGTAAACAGGGCTCTCTTCTCATTATTACTAAATCAAAACTCTATTGATTCCTTCTGTGAAAATCGAGTGTGACGTAAAATGTTTTATTTATGCTTTTAACCTGGGCCTGCCGCAAAAATGCTGTTTTTGTAAATAAATGAAATTAAATTCATTGCCAAGACAGAGGCTCTAAAAACAGACGAGCTGTCCCTGGCGTCTCCTGGTTGATGGGAGGCTCAGTAGTGCTGGCTGGTCCCAGCAGAGTTATGGGGCTGCCTGTGAGCTGCCTTGGGCACTGCTGGCGTGGGAACAGGATCCAGCTCTATGGGCAGTGTCAGGACCAAAAGCGCTGTCATGTCCTTGTCTGTCCCCTGTCACTGCACTTCCTCCAGGAGCTCAGAGGCTACCAAAGTGCTAAAACACCTTTCCCTTCCAAAGAGTACTCCCTGTCTGCTCCAGAAGAAGGAAGAAAAATGCAAAAGGTTTTGAGAATAAAACACGAGTCAGCCATGTGTCTCTGCCCCCTTTGCAGCTGCATTCTGCAAAGGACATGCCAAAAGAAGGAAAGCAGGTCACTGATGCTGTGTGCTGCTGCTCTGCTCTTGGGTTGCCAGGGGAAATGACCACACCATGGGTTTGGTGAGCAGGAATGTCCAGAGTTACTGGGACCTGTTCAGACCCTGCAGCTGACCCTATGCAGGAGTGGTCGTGCAGGGCACTGGAGATGAAGGCAGCGTGGCACTGCCCATAAGCACAGCATTAATTGTAGTTGTTTAATGTGGTGATTAGTGTTGTTTGTTCAGATGTCTAATGTAGCAATTAGCCCCATCAGGGTGTTCAGTGATAGGTTACGAGTACTTTCTTTCTGCCAAAGAGCACTCAGCATCTCCAGCCTCCCGGTGCTCCTGGGTAGTGTAGTTCTCCTGCACATCACCTCAGAAATAGTACAAGACGAGGTGACCTGCTGGCACAGGGATGCTGCCGGGCTGCCATCCAGTCAGAACCCAAATTGTCACTGGTGCTGTCTCCAGCTCAGCTCCTGGAGTGTGGTGTTCTCCTTCTGGCAGGGACCTGCATGGCTTGACCTGCATTGCTCCATCTAATGCTTTGGTTGAACCTCTCTTAACAGGAATGAGTTTTGAACCAGAGAAGTGGCCCATGGCTAAAACCCACTGTGATGTGCTAGATGTCCTTAGCTGCTACAAAACCATCACTGATAAGTCATCTGGGATCATGTCCCTTGTTTAAGACCCTGGGATAGGAGACAAAATACATCCCCTGGTGCTGAAAGAGAAAGCTATTGATTTTTCTTCCACTGGGTGAGATTGGTTTCTGGGTTTTGATGGATGACAGGTTGAAGTGTAACATAATCTCCAAGCTGTGGGGGTTTGGTGTTCTCTGGGACCAGTGCCATCTTATTCCCAAAGCTATCAGGACTGTCAGGCTGCTGGTACTGCTCCACAGTGCTGCCCTGCTCTGGCAAGGGAAGAGGGAGGCATCCAACAGCAGCTTTGCAATGGAGTGTTTAATTAGCAGAACACTTAAATGTGAGCATCAGATTAAAAAGCTAGGGCCGAGAAGTACTGTGGCTCTCAGGGGAGGGGAAAATGCACTAGATTTAAGGAAATAGGCTGTAGAGTGTCAGCGGCTTTCTCTGGGGATTTGCTTGCCCCTCCATCCAAGGCCTGACAGGGGTATGCTCTGCCTGCTGCAGGGAATGCTGCCTGTCCCACTCCCCTGCTCAGGTCTGCTCCAGGAGTCCGCTCATGGCATCTTCCACTCTTCATCCTCCAGGTCCCAGCAGTGCATGAGGAACACGGTGCTCTCTGTAAGCTGGAGGCAGCTACACAAGCAATTTGGGGAGAAATTAGTTGTTCCTGGTACCTCAGGGGTTCTAGGCTGCAGCCCAGTGCTGAGCAGCCGTGGGACTGCACTCCACTCTTCAGGTGGGCTGAGGACATGGAGCCCTGGTGGGCCCAGGGAAGAGGTTCTGGGTCAGCAAGTCCCTGCAGAGGTATTTTCGATGGGGCTTCTACCACATGGCTGATGAACATATTCACTTGGGGAGGTTTCTGGAGGAAAAAGAACCAGAGAATTGGTTCCAAGCCAGGTGAACTCTGGTGAGAACAGTTTCCCACAGTTCTTCATCATTTAAAAACAGTTTCTTTAGACAAAGTTGCTTTTAAGACTTCCTGATTTTATCAGGAAAGCAAGCTGACTTTTTCCTGGTTTTAAAACTAAAACTGGAAGAAGAAAAATAGCTGCTGGCAGTAAGTGCGTGTCATGGGAAAGCAAAGCATAGAGGTGCAAGAGATGAAGCTGCAGTAGGTGTGTGCCAGGCACCCTGACACTTCCAGCAGCCCTTGCCTTGATGGGGAGGCATGCTGGACCACTGGCATCCAACCCAGGTAAAGGGTTGCTACCTCCTCACCTCCAAAAAACCAGTTTTTTGAGAAGGGCAAAGCTGTTGACAAACCCATCAGGGAAGACACCAGTGCTGAGAAATGCTGTCTGTTAACTGTGAGTTTACAGAGCAAGATCAACTGTATGTTGGTTGCTGCTTCATGCCCGGAGGCAGGGAGCTTCAAAGTGAATTATACAAGTATTGCACGTCCATAGTGGGAGGGTGGCTGCTGGAACGAGCCTTCCTCCACTCTCTCCCTGGCAGTCCTTCAGGCAGGAGTGGAGCTGGCTGGAGAAGAAGCACTAATTCAGCCCTGGGGCAGCAATGCCGTGGCCAGTAACAACAGCTTGGCTGGACATGGTTGAGTGGAAATGCTGAAGCATAAGAGAACAGGGGAAAACATTGCATTGAAGATGCGTTCTCGCTGTGGTGTCAGGCTGTGTCTCCCTGGGGGGGTTCCCTGGCCTTCCCTCTCCTTCCTGCACATGTAACCACACGTGTACCCATCCACCATTGTTGTGTGCTTTCTTGTTATTCCAGGGCTTCTCCTTGGACACCACTGTCTGCCCTGGGCTGAGGATGGAGCAGGGCTGCTGGCACTGATCAGGACTCTGCTGTGCCAGTGGTGAAGGCCAGCCCCAGGGCATCTGGGGCAGGGAGCAGTGCCAGGGGTGGCTGCATCCTGCTCAGCACAGAGGTCCTGGGGCAGATCCCACTGCTCAGGTTCTGAAGCCCTCTCTGCTGAGGAGCTCTCCACAGGCTTTATGCTCCCACAGGGATGTAGAACTGGGCAAGGCCTGACTTGGTGCACCAAGGTCTGCCTTTGACTCTCTTTTGGCTATAGAAGGTTTCACCTGTTTTCCCAGCACTGCTCTTTTGCTGTAGGAGTCTACTGCATAACATCTTGGTGTTTCCCCCGCTGGTGGGAGAAGTCTCCAGAGGGCATCTGGAGCAGAGGGTCTAGGTGGTCCTTTGCCCTGGGCTGTTCCAATGTTTATGGCACCAAAGGGTAGGGCTGTCCTGCAGAACCAGGAGCAACAGGTGTCCAAGGGGAGAGCACTGCAGGAAGACCGCATCCCCTGCGATTCCCTGTGCACCGTGATAAGCAGTCTTGATTTCTTTGTGAATTATTTAAAACGCAGGAATTGCAAACAGAAGTCTGGCTGGCTGGTTTTGTTGTGTGCGCAGGCTAGATTAGAGCAGGAAGCTTCATTACAATGAACTTAGAAGTTTCAAAGACTTGGATGTATTTTCCCCTTCATTGATAAGCAATATTGATTTCAGCAGTGGTTCCCTGCTGTGCCTGGCCACAGGAGTGTGGTACTCCTGCGGACCCAGAATTGTGCATTAGCACAAAACTGTGCACTTAGTGTTGAGCAAACTAGGTTTTTTTCCCACAGGCTGTCAATTCACTTGTGGGAGAGAGGGTTCAGAAGATGTTTAAAGGGGAGATGTGTATTTTTCTGTGCCTGGTAAGACCATCAGAGCTGCTGCATCGTATTTCTGCCCCTCATGCTGGCTGCCAGAATGCTGGTCATCTCAGTGCAGAGAAAAACGGGTTATCTCAAACCTGCCCTATTCCTGGAGAGAGCTGTTCCCATGTAAAAGGAGTGTTTTCCTGCTGTCTCTGTGCTGAAAACGATGCTTTAGGTAACATGCTGCTTCCAATGAAATCTTTCTTCTTTTTAAAGCATAACATTTTATCACATATTGTGGTGCTGCAGAGAAAAAAAAAAAAGCTTTCTTCCTTTTTACTGGCCAACTAAATGCAGGATTTTGCTGGTTTTTGAAAAGGGATTGAGCATCCTGCTACCAAGAAGAGCATCCTGCCCAGGCCAGGCATCCAGGTACCAGTGACAGAAAAGAATATGATGGTCTTAAAGGGGTTAGGAGAGATAGGAGAAAGACATGCTTCTCTGGCCCTCGTGGGCTCTTGACATAATTAAGGCAGGCAGCTGACAACGCTGAGCTCGTGGTGTGGAGTAAACCAGACTGATCAAAAGCCATGGTTATAAACATTGCCATTATGCAGATTCATGTGTGAAGAGTTATCCTAAAGTATTCCTCCTGTATCACATCAGTGGCACTCCCCCGGGTTTGGTGATGCAGCCAGACAGTGTGTAACGCTGGGATCTCTGTGCCTAGAGGGGACACAGCTCCCATGGTTCACACACCGTGCCACTGCTTTTTTGCCTGCTGGTACTTCTTACTTTTTTTCAGAAGCAAAGTAACAAAACAAAGGTTTAAAAAAATTAGTGCTCAACTTCCTTTGCTGCAGAATGTACTTCCCTTTGTTGTGATTCAGAAGTTACCCAGAAAAATATCACTAAAATAAGATGTACCTGATAACACCAGGTCATAAATACCTGCTCATGCACATCTAGGGTACTGGAGTGTTGACTGCACCATGGAGAGCTGTGAGAGGTGTTCCCACTGGACTCCTGTGAGTTAAGATCTACCCAAAGTTGGGATTGCAGGAGCATGTTGGAGGTGCCTGCTGATCAGCTGTTAATGGGCTCAGCCAAGTTGAAATTCAGCCTCTTATTTGAGCTCTTGGACTATTCTCAAAGAGATTTGAGTTCTATGAGGATTTAAGCTCAAATTGGATCACGATTTGCGTGACTAATAATGTGTGTATGATGGTCCACATAGCAGCAAACATGACCTGAGCTCACACGCAGCAGCTTCTCCCTGTTAAGTATGTTTGACTGTAACATTAAAATCAGAGGAATGAGGGAGCAGCAACTTCTTTCGTATCCTGAGCTCTTTGGATGCATTTGAATCACACTGAATTTTTGGTTGTTTTTTTCATTTTTCATTTCCAGAGTGACAAAGACCCAAATGTTTTACAGCTGAAAAGCCAGATGCCAAAAGCTGAAACTGTAAGAATATACAATACTGTGAGTTGTGTCGTAAAACCACATGAATATCAGTGCTGAATCCTAGAGGCTTGGTTTTCTTCTCCTTTACTCATTTAAACCCAAATTAACCCTGTTTGGCTGTTTCAGGCTGACATGAGAGGGCCCTGAATTAGGCTGTTTCAGTCCTGGGTGGGCTCTCATGTTTGCACAGGGTTTGGAAAGGCAGTGCTCTTGGATGCTCTTATCTGGATCCAAGTTTCTTTGGCATCGATCTTGCCCTTCTACCACTCGGAGATCCAGGCTTGGAGTTTCATCATTGGTTTTAGTTAATTAAAAATTGGCTTCACTAGTGCATGATATGAGGTGAAAAGCACATGCACTTCACACCATGGTCACTAAATATTATTATGCCTGGATTTTTTCAATATTTTTGGGTTACCTTTGTAACTTAAGTTATGTTTGCTGCAGCTGGAGGAGATTAGAGCCCTTTTTCTTCTCTCATGTCAGCTAATTTGTTCTTTGCAGTCAAGTTGTGAACAGTTCTGTTTGTTTTTGTGCTGGTAAGTCTGAATGAGAGGTGGTGATTAAATAGAATTATGATGATGATGGAAATGTTGACAGCCGACAGTGAACATTGATGGCAAAGATCTGTAGCAGGTGTTTTGTACCTGGAGTGTACTAAATCAAAAGAAATAATTAAGAGCAGTTAATTTAGAGGTGAGTTGGGTGAACGCAAGAAATACTGGAGTCCTTGCAACCTTTGGATGCTGTTCAGATTGGCTGGAAAGAAGGATGTTTGGGGAGTGGACATGCATCCTCTGCAGGTACAGGTCAGGTCACAGGGAGCTGAGGGACAACAACCAATTGCAGCTTCACCTTTAGAGAGCTTTGTGTCCTGTTTCTGGCTGGTGTGTTTTTGAGGCCAATACTTCAAAGTCCACTTTATCTTTTATTCACAAATGCTGATGTGTTTAAATGAATGGTGCAGTGCAGTTGCTATAAATAAGCAAGTGTCAATATGATGCTTTAGCAGATGAAAGGCTCGTTGATGGGAGCCAGCCCTGATAATGGCTCTGCAGGTTCCCTCAGAAGTCTGCAGGACAAAGCAGAGGAATCAGGTTTGCAATCTCTTGCAGGAACTTTCCGATCCTGGCGGTGGTGTTTGCTCTGTGCAGGATGGGAAATAACAAAACAATGGAGAAACCGTTTATTGTTATTCTTGTGGAAAGATGGAGGAGGACTGGTGGAGGTGGCTATGATAAACTGATGTTTTATGGGAGCATTTTTCTGTCTTAACTTCCCTCCTACGGCTGCAGGAGCCTGTAGCTGTCGATCCAGATCAGTTCTTTCAGCTATCTGCTTGGCATCCCTTGCCTGCAATTCTTTCTCTGGTTTTATTTGTAAAAGTAAAATACCAGCAAGCTATTCCAACCCCATGCCCGCATCTCTTGCCGGAGGCTCTTGGGGGTGTATGTATGACACACCTCATGCCAGAAGATAAATGTTCTAATAGCAGATGCTGCGTGTCGAGATCTCTGGACATGGCAGGGAAGTTCTGGGTTTAATAAAATTCATTCAGCCTTCTGCCTTACAGTGGCCCTGCTGAAACTGAGGAGGTTTGGCTTGAGAGCGTAGCATGGTGTTGCTGCAGGGAGACCCAGTGGAGGATGCTCTCCCTGAGGAATCTCTTTTGCTGTCCCCCAGTGCTTCTCCCTTGTGCATCAGGATTCAGGATGATACTGTATCTCAGCATCATTGCAGAATCAGGCCTTACTTGCATCTGGGTGCTGCAACCTCTCTGACAATTGGCTCAAACCATGCATCGGCCAGTGGAATTGAGGTGCCATCGCTTGGTCCTGTGCTTTGGGGCAGGCAGGTTTGGGCAAGGAAGGGACCAACATGCCCTGGACAAAGCCATGTTCAGCTTCCAACTGAACATCCAGGGGCATATCTTCTTATTTTGTTTGGTTTATTTGCTGAGGGCTCAAAAGAATTGCACTCAAAAGAATTACTCAGGAAGAGATCTCCTCCTTTGGAGACAGTCTTCCAGGCTTCTGTTGGGTTTCAGCTGGCTCCAGGCTGGCTGTGTGTGGCCAGGCATGTAGAGCCACTGGTCTGTCCCAGTGCCTGTGGAGGCACCAAAGGCTGCTGCCATAGATACGGGAACAAAACTTGTTCAAAGCACTGGCTGCAATTTGAAGGCTGTTTCCTGCAAGGACAGTGAATTTCCTTCTACATGCAGCATCAGTTGACAAGAATGTGTTTTATTTTCATGTCTGTCACCAGGCCAGACAGGCTTGGTGGTGGTGGTGGTGGTGCTTGGGTGTTCCAGCTGGGATGCAGGTGCTCTCTCTCATCCTCTGGCATTTCTAGGGGTATCCTCCTTAGTAAAAATGCTGTTGGCATAGAGATGAATTTTCTTAACGTGGAAACTGATCCTTTCCCCAGGCCAGGTTCTGTTCCTGGCTACACCAAAGCAATTTGGCTTCGAAGTATGGAGAGGTTGGCTCCTTTCTGGGGGTTTGCGACTTGGCTGTCCGGCACAGTCCGTGGGTGGGTATAATGAGCCACTGGCCACTGCTGATTCGGGACTGCCCTGCAGTGATGCGGGGAGCGAGCAGCTTGCCTGTTTCACTCCTGTTTCTGCCTGTTTTTCTCTGCAGTGACTGTTCTTGTTCCCTGTTTTTACTGGGCCACAATTGCACATGTGCTTTGCTGTTCCTTACGCTTATTTTTCCCCTGGATTTTATTTTTAATGGCACCAGGGCTATGATGATGGCTGTTTCTTTCCCCCTGCTGTAATAATTGGTACTTCAGGAGAACTGAAATAGGCAGCTCTGCCTTCATGCTGGATTGCTTAATGCATTTTAATTTAATTAATTACATTGTCCATTTTGGTAACGTCATGGACGAGGCACAGGAAGTCAAGGCCTGGAGTGGCGCGGGCTAGCACAGCCTTTTAGTGCTTTATAAAAGCTTTTGTTAGAGGTGTGTGTTGTTGTTTTCCCTCAGTAGTGGCTCCATTAATGCTGTAGCTCTGCAGTGGGGCCGAGGCGGGTGTTCCCATTCTGCACATTTGGATTTGTGCTCTCAATGTCCTTTTTTCCATCCTCTTGAATGGAAAACGATCCTGCAGCAGTGTTCTGCTCTGCTTTCACAAGATGAAACTTGAGCTTGCATCTCCAGTGCTGCTTTGCTGGATGGTGGGATCCTGGGGGTCTTACACTTCACCCTCTGCACCCCATCTCCAAAAAGTGCTCAAAACGAAGCCCCAAAAGTCTGGAAACCTGAACTGTGGTTAACATTCCAGCAAGGCACCTGTTCAGCCTCTCCACTAAAGTACTCATGGCTGGAATCTTTAAAATTGCTGCCCAGAGAAGGGAAAACAGATGGACAAACAGAAACCCTTACTTTTGCAGATTTGGTCTTCCATCATTTGGCAAGGGAGGAGCTGGCTGCAGTATGAAATGTTACAGCGAGCAGTGCTGTGATAGTTCATCCATCAAAATACTTGTCCCATTAATGGCTACAGCCATTTTTCTCGCTGATGATTCCATAAAGGAGAGAGTGGCCAGTTGTCCTGGAATCGGTTAGGAATCATCACCCTGCCAGTCTGGGAGAGCAGTGTTGGGGTAGGACCAGGGATGCTCTCTAGGTTAAACTGGGCTAAGCTGAGATAAAGATTGGGTGCAAGACTTGCTGGCTTACAGCACTGCATAGATGTCTTGAAAGAGTGGGTGAAACCAAGCAAAGGCCAAGGAAAAACAGTTGCACTTCCCAAAGTGATGGGTTGTAGGGATGTGGTATGATAGCAACAGTAATGGGTGTTCCCTAGGGAGAGCTGGTGGATGCAAGGCTGGAAAAACTTGGCTGGCAAATTAAACTGCTTGCATGACAGGGGAGGGCAAGACCTTTGTTTCGCAGGAGTTGCTCTCATGCAGGTCATGGAGAGCTCCTGAGCTTTCTGTGTGCTTGGGAATGGGGAGGGAGAGAACACCCCAGCCTGCTGAAGAACAATTCAGTGGAGAGTACAGCACATGGCTCACTTAGTTTATTAAAGCTTTGAGATAAAGGATCAAACTCCAATTTAACTTTAAAATGGGATTCTCAAGAACTGTTGGGGTTGGACTTATCAAGTGATGCTGCATAATTCATTGCTGATTTTTATCACATCATTTAAACATAAAAAAAGCTATCAGAGGGTCACGCTGGGAAAGTTAGCGGTCGACAGCAACCTTCTCCTTGACTTGCCCTCTCTCACACCAGCCATGCTTGCTGACTGCATCCAGCAGGCACAGGCAAGGCAGAGCCCAGCAGAGCTGCAGGAGGGGAGAGGGGTGCGGGGTGGGTTTTGTGGTGTAGCTTGGGCAGAGAGATGAAGAGAGGCTTGAAAGTGATGGTATGCTCAATCTCAGCCTTATGTCCTGCAGAGCACAGAGCTAGGGGTGCTGTTGTGTTGTCCAGAGAGGTATAAAATACAGCCAGCATTAGCACATTATGGCAAAAACACAGCCCTTGGTGCTGGCCGCCTGCCGCTTCCCATGGGGGCTGTAACTGATGGAGCCTTCTTGCAAGGAAACTTCATAAAACATACATTTTATTGCTTTGCTTTCAGGGCCTTGATACTTTGGGAGTTAGCACTTCTCTTCAGACCCAGTGACGTTCAGACTGTGTTTTTCTCACAGAGAAATGGCTTTCAGAGGTGGTCAATAATTCTTCAATCCAGATTTTTGAAGCGTTACCCACATGGTTCACAATAATGGTTTCTTTGTTTTTCTTAAACTTTGCTTGTCCTTGGGAAATCCACACAGAAGGTTGTTTTGTGTGTCTTGGAGCATCCCATAAACTAAGCTGGTGTGTGTCTGTGTGTTGTGCCGATGCTGCTGGTTGTTTTTGGAGATGAGGACTGCAAGAGCGCAACAGAGGAAAATATTTGATTGCGGTATTAAGTGTTTGTTCCTGACTCATTTAAAGAAGTTAATTTAGATTCACCATTATTTAACTTCAAAAAAAAAAATTAGCTGCACTTGAGGTATTAAAAATAGTATTTCTAATTGCAGTAGCATCTGGCACAAATCCTGGTTTTGTAAGTAAAGTCAGACTAACTCCTACGCCATAGGTGAGGTTGAGTTACAGAGGTGACAGGTTTTTAGTTGAGATGAAAGTAATACATTTTTGTATCTGCCAAGTCCTCTCAGCAAATGCTGAGGCTTGAGGTGACGTGCTGTGGGTGATACAGAGCATTCAGAGCTCTGGGTAAAGGCTTGTGACTTGTATGTGAAAATGTCTCTTAATAATGCAAACAGCCATATGTACCACAACACCAGGTGATTTAATGACCGGGCTTTTTCTGTTTGGATTTTAATGCTGTATGACATTCAGCATGTTTTCTCCTCCTGGATGAGCCCTGGTGCATGGCAAGAAGCCTCAGTGAGCCTGTATGTGATTTGCATGGGTGTTTTTTGTTTGCAGTCTTCCTGAAAAAAAAAGAAAAAAATCCTGCTTTTCACAGTCCTCAGGGGCATTCTCAGAAGTTTTCCTCCATCCTATTTGTAGGAATTGACCGGGAGAGCCCTCAAACCAGCCCTTTTCCCCCCATTGCAATTGCATCCATGTGCTGAGTGCTGTGCTCTGTCCCTTCTCAGTCAGAGACGCTGGGACCCCAACCAGCAGCAGCAAGGGTTAAAATCATAGAATCATGGAATGGTTTGGTTTGGAAGGGACCTTAAAGATCTTTTCAACCCCCCTGCCATGGGGGTTTGAAACTATCTGCACACCTTCCACTAGACGGGGTTGCTCAGAGTCCCATCCAACCTGGCCTGGAACACTTCCAGGGATGGGGCAGCCACAGCTTCTCTGGGCAACCTGTGCCAGGGCCGTACTCTCGGAAGGAAGAATTTCTAATTTCTTCCTAATATGTAATCTTTTATGGGCTCTGATGCTCAAGACCCTGACCACTGGGTTTCCTTACGCTCCCTGGGCCGCTCCAGCTGCTGAGCCTCTCCAGCTGTGACAGCATGGAGCAAAGCAGTGATGCTGTTCCAGAAGGAGCCTCCCTGCCCCATGCTTCTTGCTGCTCTCTCTTCCCCAGACCCACAGCACTGGCCAGAGACTCATTCCTCAACCCTCAGGCTGCTCTTCCCACCCTCACTTGAGCCCCTGTAAATCCCTGGAGTACTTCCTGGGAAGGAAATCTGCACAGGTATTTAGGAAACTTTGTTTTCATAAACTGCTGGTTGTTCAATAGGGCATAAAACAGCCAGTATGAGACAGTTATTTGCTCTACAAAATCATTCTGCTCCCTAGCTCCAATTTTACACAGCGCTTGCTGCATTTCATTTAGTTCTCGAAGAAATGTGACACAGTAGATTAACTATTGATAGCAAAATACGGAGTTTCCTGTATGACTGTCACTTACCTTCCTCCATCCTCTCCCTTTTTACCCTAGATGATCAAGTGGTGCCAAATCCTGTTGCTCCTGCAATGAAATAGGTGCTGAAATACCTCAGTGGAGAGAAATTTTAGAAGGATGTTGTAGACATTTCTGCCATTTTCTGTCTCCTCAAAGCTAGTGTCAAACTACCAATGTCTGAAATGACTGTGAAGTATTTTGTTCAGCCTAGGTAGTAGAATCTCCCATGGTGACTAGTCAGCATCCAGCACCTTCAGCACAGAGAAATATTGCCATTGTCAACATAAATTACCATGTATTAAGTAAATAATGCATAATTAATGTTATGGAAAATAATTTGTTGTGCAGCTGATCGGGAAATACTTCTTTGAAAAGAGAAAGTAAATAGGTTGAGAAAACCTATCAGAAGATTTGACTTTTTTAAAAATTTATTTATTTTAGCTCAGAAAACCATCAGTGAGAAGAAGAAAATTGCTTGGCCAAATCCCTCTCTGTTTTTGCACAGGGTGACAGTCCCCTCTTGTCCTCCGGCATCAGTGTTTCCCCCATGGCCCATGCCCCATGCCAAGAATGATGCAAAGTAGGTGGTGTAGGGTAGGAGCTGGTGGCAGCCTGGGCTCACTGGACAGTGTGGAGGCACTTTGTCCCATGGGCCACTGCATTGTCTCACCGTCCACACCAGGGTGCCTTGGGGACCACCTCCTTAAAAAAGATACCCAAAAGTGAGTGGAATGCAGACCTCCTTGAGCTTCTTTTCAAATTGCCCCAAAGGTGGCCAAGGGACTGTGGTTTTATACCTTCCTGCAGAGAAAATCACTTCTATTAAAGAGCTCTTTAATCTAGTGCAGGATCCATAGCAAGAGCCAGAGGCCAGAAGCTGAATAACCTGGGCCTGATTTCCTTGCATGGCTGTGCTTTAACTCTCAGTACAGCAGCAAAACACGGAAGAGGAGAAATACTGATGCAGCCACAGAGCTGCCGGGGTGCTCCTGATTGTTCTGCAGGGTTTCCTCCTTGTGCTTTGAAATAGATAAAACTCAATTTTATATGGTAGGTCCTGGCACGGGTGGTGTTTGCAGAGCCCCTGATGCAGCAGATACTTGAAGAGGTGGAAACGAAACAATGGCAAGGAAGGATGAGCAGCGGGCACCAGGAGAAGGAGTTGTGAATGGTGTTTTGTAAAGGGCTAGAACAGCTCCCTCGCCGAGGTACTGCTCTGTGCGGGAAGCTGCAGGTAACAACAGGAGCATTGCAGCCTCACACGGGGTCAAGTGCAAGGGCGGGTTTCTGAGATTCTAAATTGTTTTCAGACATGGTTTATGCAGAGTTGGTGTCAAAGGGGAGGCTGATCCCAGGAGACAGTGGTTGGAAATGTATCTGCATGCTTGCACAGCCCCTCTGCCTCCCTAGGTGAATAAAGTTTTGCAACTTTAAATAACAGTTCTGTGGAAGTCTCAGAATTGTGAAGGTGCGATTTCACCCCAGTGCCCTCACTGCCAATTCTAGTGAGAGCAGTGTCATCCCACTGGAGGAAGCATCTGAGAACAAACAAGTTACCAGTCAGTCTCAGTGGAGCACTTGTCTTGTAAAACATTTTTTACCAAGAGTGATGCAAAGTAAATCAAGAAATGGGCCAATCTTACTGTGCCAGCTGACTTTTGCAGTGGTATTGAAATAAAAGGGATAACAGCTCTGTACTTGTAAGCTGAGCAAAATTGCTAGCAATTACTGTGACACAATGATTTTGGTGTCTTTCCAGTGCTTTTTTTAGGGAATCGAACAAAGTTTTTTAGAAAAGGATGCATTCAGAGTGGATAAGCAAAACCTGGGATTAGTAACTCGTTGTTGCTCATGGGAGAAGCTTTCTTAGGCCTTTTGGCATGAGAACAGGAAGAACACAGCCTGCTCCATGTAAGGCTGCCTCTGTACATGATTTGACCCCATGCTGGAAAAAGGATGCTCCCTACAGAGCAGGAAAGTTTCCTCTGAAATTTTGAGGCAAACTGTCTTGACATGCACATCTCTTGGTGGTGGGTGCTTGTGTGCAGGAGTCATTGCAACTCAGACAAGTCTATGAGGAGCAACCTTAATAAATATTATAAATAAATAAATAGTGGACAAGGCCTTCAGAGAAGAACATTTTCAAAAAATGAGGGTTTTGACCAAGGTTGGTTTAACCTAGTTATTTGGAGGTCTGTAGTCCTGGTTTAGCAGGGGAGTGACTGCACATGTGGGATGTGGGCATTTGTGTGCCATCCTGCTGCCATCTGTCCCACACAGAGCTCAAGTGGGAACTCTAAGGTGAGAAGACCCCAGGATCCCTGCTATGAATTGTCCTCATCAGCTCATTTCTCACAAGTCTCCAGCTACCAATTTTAATCCACTGTAATTGAGCAAACATTGGTGGTACAAAGGTTGGGAGATGCCAATGTTTATTTTATGTGCTTGTTTTATTAGATTTTTACATTTATTGTGTTTATTTTATTCGATTTTTACATCTAATCTGATGGTCTGTCTTGGACTGTGGCTCACCATCAGTGTCGAGTTAGATGACCCCAGGAATTATAATCCCAAACCCTTGCACAATCACCCCAATAGCTGTGCATCCTTAGCCTGCTGTCTGCAGCTCATGTTGACACAAGCCAGTGTGGAAGCATTGGAGATCACACTAGTGAGTCAGGCACTAGATGGACCAGAAAATTTGGAACTATTAGGTTTCCAAGGCAGAGAGATCAAAATTTTGATTTCTGGTTTTTAGGGCCTCGCTTCCTCCTTAGAGGGCCGAGTGTAATTTCAGGTCTGCTTGACCTTTTAGCTTGAAGAAAGGCAACCTTTATACATGATGCATGAGCACAGGTCTTTGAAATGTGGGAGAAATGGTTTGTTCATTGAACATGCAAACAAATTACTTGCTCCGGCCTGGAATTTAAACTGACATTAAGCTCTGAGAACATCTATATTTAATTACATCTAAGGGCCAGAAAACAAAATGGTGTAATTAGAAGTGAAGCCCTTCCTATGGAAGGAGTTTATCGTAATGAAACCCTGGCTTCCTGCTCTGTGGAGATGCAAAGAAGTGTTAACTAAAGCAAATCACCTTTAGCACAGGTTTCTTGGTTGAATTTTGGGACTGGCTTTGGGTCTGGATGTAACCTTCTGCAAGAGGTGGTTTGGAAATGTAGCAGGAATACCCTGTCCCTCTGGCATGGGGTTTTTGCCCTGGGTAGCATCTCTCTCATGAGCACCAGTGGCAGGTGGGCAGTGGCTCTCCTGGGGCAGCTCTCCCCTTTTCACCTTCAGCTCCTTCAGAGCAGTGATGCAGAACACTGACCCTGAATGCTTTTCGCCAAATGTTTAATGTTCTTTCCATCCTGCTTTTATTGGTGCACATAATCTCAGGCTGGGATGGGCAGTGACTGAGGGAGGAGTAAAATTGTTTTCCCTTTTTTTGTCATTTGAGGAGTTCCCAGGGGATGGAGACTTCTAAAATAAATATATACTTGCATAATTAATTTTAGCAGCCCTGGCCAAGTTATGTTGCTTCGCTTTTGGTTTTGCATTTCTTCTTTTTGCAGCCACATTTTGTCCCTCTCTGCCCCAAAACATTGCTATTCCAGGCAGGAAGTTGGACTCCACCTTGGCAGTTTGCCATTTGCCGTCGGAGGTGGCGGCATAAAAAATTATGGATGCAATCTAGTGGTAGCCCTTTGCAAAACTGACTGTAAAATGCTGAACTGTAAAACCCTTACCTCCTTTCAGAAGCAAGGCCGGGGTTATTAAACACAAAATATTGCACATTAAAACAGCATTAATCAGCTTGACTGGAAAAAAAAATCTCTTAAGAATCTTGCAAACTTCAAGTGGATGGTAAGGTTTGTAGCTTTGTCCTTGACTTGCTCTGTTTTACCATGTGCACAGTTTCTCCAATTTCTCAAGACCTCTGCGAATGCAAACTCTTGACTGTGAAAAACAGACAAATTGGAAAGGGTTCAGGCTATTAAAAATTAGCTTAGACTACGGTATTCAGTGACTACTTTTAATAATTCTTAATATTCAAATTTTCTTTTAATATTTTTTTCCCTAAATTTATGTTTCTGGAGAAACTGATTTTACAGAGGAAAGTGAGTGTGGGCTCTGTCCTGTGCCCAAGCTGAGTAATAGTATGTGCGTCCAGAGCTGTTTCAGCCCATGGTTCATTCTAGGGAGATGTGGCATTCTACAGAGGCTGCGGAGGTGGCAAAATAACTGGTCTGTGTCAGAGGAACCTGCCTGGAAACTGGGAATACCGTGCTGCTTGCAGTGCTGAAGCACCGTGCAGCTGCCTTTGGCTGGTGCTGTCACGGTGCTTGGGCAGAGAATTGCACATCTGCGTTTCTGGGCTGTGGGTTCTGCATGCTGGCGTGGGCTGCCTGCAGATGCATCAGTGTCGGCCTGGAGTCGGAGAATGTGGGAAGTTGGAAGGGGTCTCTAGCCATCTTTTCAATCCTGTCTTTGTATCAGAGCCAGCTTCACAGTCAAGTCAGGTGGCCTGCAGGAATTGCAAGGTGGTTTCTGCTTTTGGGGCAAAAATCCACGTGTGGACATAGATACCCCCGCACTTGGACAAATGATTCATCACATAACCTGTCATCAGAAAGAAATTATTTAAACCCTCCTGCTTAGAAAAGTCTCTTGCTAAGGTAGGCAGGAAACAGCTTCGGAAAACCAACTGCAGAACGTAAGACTCTTTAATCTTTGCGGAGCTTCAGGCAGAAACGTATTTTACAGGGAAGGTGTGCACGGATGAGCGTGAAGTCTGCAATGCAAATCATGGTGGCACTGGAGGGTGTGTGAGGGATGGAAATGGCCAGGCTTTGCTCAACTAATTCGTGCTCCGGATCGGGAGAGCTGTTCCTATAAATACAGGGAGCTGAGTGCTTTAAGGACCAGTATATCAGCTGGCGTTGCATGGTTAACATTCGCATAGGCAATAAACACCATTTGCTGAAGATTTGTTCAGCAGTTCTCATCATCAAATCCACTTACTTTAAAAAATGTGATTGGTACCTTGATGAATACATTGCTGGGGGAATGTGCCTTCATTCTCAAAGAAAGTAGAAGAAATGTCACAGTCTCTGGTGTTTATCATTGCAATCCAGCAGTAAAAACAACATTTGGGGGAAAACATGAGAAATGAGCATTAGCAAAATGTGTGTTTATGGTTTAACAGCTACTATAAAGAAATAATTCAAAATGTAGTTTGCTAATGGCTTTCAAGTATAGTCTTTATCCTGCTTTTGATTGCAAATAGTCGGGTTTAAAACAAGGGGATAGCAGAGGTTTAGTCTACTTCATTACTGGTTGGAAAGCACTTCAGCTCACTTTACAGTACAATATGGTTTTTGTTCAGGGCTTTTTTGCCTCTCCTTGAATTCTGTGCAGTCGCTGTTTTACTGTTTTTCGTGTACAGTATCAGCTTCGATGTGATCTGCTGATGTGTCTCATTGGGCTCTTTGGAAGAAGAGCCTTGAAGAAAGTACAGTGGGTGCTTTGGGTGGGAGAGGAACTTTGCCTTTCCCTTTGCCCGTCCCCCTTTGCTTGCAGGGACCACCAGGGCTGTTCCCTGTCATCAGGTGCCTCCCCCTGACTTTCTAGTTCAGACTCACTAAAACCAAGCAGTAGTAAAAGAAGAAGAAGGTGCTGTTGAGTCTGGCATTGATTTTTTGATTTTCGTGTTGTTAGTGACTGCGTGCAATGACCCTTGGGAAGATGTTAAACCAGTGAATTTCCATCAGAAAGACGTCTGTTTTGACGACTGAATTTTTTGAATTATTTGAATTTAAAAAACCCCAAACAAAAACCAGTGTTAAGCTCATTCTGAGCTCTTGCTCATAGTCACTTTATTGTTAGCTGATATGAACAAACATGTTGATTGAAGACTCAGTGGGCCACACAGTGCCTGGCAGACATTTGAGCAAAATTATACATTTTAATTTTTTTCTTCCCAAATGCTTCAAAATTTAGACAGTTTCTGTTATTTTACTTTTCAAGGTTGTAACAGTTTGGAGTGAAGTGCAATAACAATTCTGAAGGATTTTTTCCATTTTAAACCATGCAGACTTGAAGTGACACAGGCATGGAAGTAATATTTATGTTGAAGGCACTGGATAAAGTGCTGTAATTATGATAGAGGTAAATGGGGATTTTGTCTTCTACATTTTTGGGTCTGCTGCCATCCCACCTGGGGACACTGGGGTGGTGGTCGATAGATGCTCTGTCAGATCCCTCGCTGAAGGTCTTCTAAGACCTTTCACCTTTTTAAAGACTGCTGAGTAAATAATTTATGCAAACATATTAAGCTTATTCTTCAGCATTTAAATTAAAACTTTAGGCAATAGAGAAGCTGAAATACCATTAGGTTAAGACTTAAGACCTTTTTTTTCTGATTTGATCCCACAAATCTCTCACAAGCTTGAAGTTCTCTAGAAGCTCACAAAGTCCCATTGATTTTGCAAAGCTAAGCTTGCGCTTAAGTGCTTTGCAGGATCAAAGCCAAACTTGGGTTTTCTTTATTTGCTTATTCCAGGCCTGTGGGGATCACGTTTTCAAGCTTTTCCTAGTAATCAGGGAGTAGAAACTATTTATGTGTTTAACAGTTCAGATTCTGATTTCACATGATAGCAGGAGCTCAGGTTGTCCAGTGTGTAATCAAATGTAAAAAGATAGAAATACTGCAAGAAATTATTTGTTTATCCTGTGTTTCCTATTTTATCTTTGAGATACCAGTTCACATACTCTCCTTAACTTTTAAAGGAGGAGGAAAAAAAAAAACCAAAGCAACAAATAAACAGAACAAGAAAAAGAAATACAAATTCCAGGCAGAATTTCTATGCAGCAACCCCCAGTGTGTCTTTTCCTAAGGATGCACTGCAAAGGTAGATTCCTCTTACTGCTCAAATGAGAATTGCTCCTTCTCAAAGAGCCAGGTCAGTTGTAAGTAACTGCCCTGTGAGTTTCCATCTAGCTGCTGGGCAGGAATGTGAGCCACGAAGGAGCAATGAAGGGCACCTGAAATTTGCAGTCTCCAGGAGTAGATGGAAAGCAGTGTGCTCCATCAGGTTGGAGGAACTCCTCAACTGTTTAAATGTATGCTCGAGTATTATAAAGCTATGTTTTACAGAGTTCCTTTATTATGGTTATGTGAGGCTTGATCACATAAAGTTATATGGGCAACAGACTGGTGCTGGAATGAAATTCTTATGGCTTTGTTTTGATTTCCACAAGGAAAAAGAATGAATTTGAAATGCACCATGCAGCTACAGATAGAAATCTTGGTAAAAGCAGACCAGACTTTGAATTCTGCTTGCTACAGGGTATAAATTACAGCTGTCTCCTTTCTGGACCTTTTTCGGGTTTTTTTTGTATTTTCTTGGCTAGAGGACCTGTACCTTCAGGCGAAGCTTTGCAAAGTTTTCCTTGTCTTGTCTGCAATTCTGCGGCTGTTGTGTGAGCTTTACCTGAGTGAGGGCTGTAAATTGGAGCACAGTATTGTGAAAAACGGTGTAAATCCAATCTCAAATATAAGCAAATCCTATAAAGGAAAACTGGTATGGCAGCTCCCGGTTCTTACTGGTATTATGAATGCAATTATGAGTGTTAAAAATGTGTTGTGAACACTGTATTGTTATGCTAATCAGTGTCGTTTTGTTTCTCTCCTAATGCCTTTCACCTGCCATGATTGGAAACACTTGAAATGATTGGATATTTGGCATTTTCCGGTTTTCATCTTAACTCTTCTGGAAATTCCTACTTGCAGGTAAGCTCATTGTTATTATACAACACATGCAGATTTGCATCTTTTGTCTAACCTAGCTTTTACATTACATTTTGGAGAGGAAATGGTCAGCAATTGAAATGGAATAGTCTGTGGTATATTCCATTCTGTCCCCAGTGATTAGGAATTAGTGCTGCAAAATACCAACCAGGGTAAAACTGAATTTGGTAGGCCATGTGAATGTCAGACACAGCATAATACATTTAGGAACGTACCAAATGCAACCTCTTGAAACTGGTTTTTTGATGGTTCCTCTCTAGGAGCTAAGATTTTACTTGCATTATTCTTCTTCAAGAAGCAAAATAAGTTTCTAATCCTCCTGCTCCTAAGAACAGCTTGAAGACAAGAATCTGAATGCTGAGAGCTGAAGTCAAATACAAATAACCAAGCATGGATGTGTTTGTGTAGCTAAAGGATTCTTGGGGTTTTTCTCAGGTTTTGAAGTCTTGATCCTGGATTGCCTCTGGTTGCTGTTTTTGAGTTGCTCTCCTGCTCAGCCTTCACTCCTGGAAAGCTGCTGCTGTTAGCTGGACAGCTTTTTCGGGTAGGTGCAACTCTGTACACCCTCTGCGAGGCACTGGGATGATCCCAGAGGGGTGCCAGGAGGCCCAGCAGTTCTGATGTGCTGGGTCTGGCACATGGCATGGGCACCACCGGGCCAGGGGCAGTAGTGGCAGGCTTGCTGGCATGGGATGAATGGGGGTCCAGCCCTGCACAAATTCACTCTTTCACCTGCTCACCTCCAGCTCCTTGCAAGCAGAGGACTGTGCTGAGCAGCAGCACCCAGGTGTGGTGGCTGCTTTCTCAATGCCAGCTCAGGGGCACTCTCCAGCTGTGACTCCTTTCCTGATGCCCTGCTCTAGTCGCTCACCCAGCAGAGACAATCAGGTCTGAGCAAACTGTTTCTTTTTTTGAGTTTAATATCTCACCAACAGGCATAACAAAATCGTTGGCAATTCCTCTCAGGTCTGTCCAATCAGTCTGTTCCATTTCCATGATGCAGCAAGTTTTTTCGGCAGGACACAGATCGCTGTTCTTATTTTGTGGAAGGAGATTTAATTACAGTGCAAGTGAGCCACATCCATCATTTCCAGTTCAGAGCACATCCAGAGCTTCAATCTGTGTTTTGGGTATGTGGAGTCACAGGGTTGTTTTCACTGCATTTCCCTTGGGTTTGCCAAAACAATAGCTAATTAGGTCAGAAACAGGCCACCTTCCAGGCTGTTCCCTTATGGGATTTTTTTTTTGATGTCACCATGCACTTTCCCCAGCATTGCAGTACTTTGTGCTCTTACCTCTCTTTTTTTGCAGTAAGTGGTGTAAGCTTTGGAATTTAGAGCCTTAAATGAAAATGATAATGCAATGCTGGTTTTATTGAGCTGGAATAACTGGCCCAGGAAACTGGACAGAAATAGCAAGGAGAGTGTATGCTGGCTGAGAGTAAATGAGCAGGAACTGCTCTAGGCTGGGCAGGATTGTGTTTGCATGCAGTCTTCCTTCCTTCTCATGTTTTTGGTTTTTGTTTTATGACTGTTAGGTGTTTTAAATCAGTCTCCCCGAGTGTGAAGCAAAAGGACATCCCTGAAGCTGATACTTTTCATGAAATGAAGTTCAGGATAAGCATTGAAGCTTTCGTTTCATGTCCCTACTTCATTAATAGTAGGAGGATCACTTTTTTGGGTAGCTCTGAGTCTTTTTCCTTTCAGGCCTGAGAGTTCATGCCACAAAATGGGCACTCTGAGGATCCCTACCATCTTGCGTGCTTCTGTCCCAAACACACCAGGTCCAAATTTCAGACAGATTTCAAGTGGGTGGAACTTGACCCAGCGGTGTCCTGAGAGCCCAGAATTTGAAGCCTGGCACCACCTCACCCCACCTGAGCTTGGGGTGCAGCAGGTTCTCAAGAGAAAATTCAAAACCAGTGGAGATGCTTTGATACCCGCTCTCCCATTTATTTTTCTAGGAGGTACCTGGAGTTTTGTTCCTGTGACTGTGTTATTTTCCAGTATATTAAACCTTCTATTTTGTGGCATCCCAGGGGCACGTGGCTGCTCCCAGGCTGTAAGACCCACTGTGCCAGGCTGTGCTGCCAAGCAGTGAGCTACCCATTGGCATGACTTTTAAAAATGCAGTGAGGACAATAAGGCAACTATTGCTTTAGCTATCCCCGTTGTACGTGGTTGCATAAATGTGCTAGATTATGATTATCTCTGCCTCATAATTAGCAATTTGCATAACTGCTTGCTGTGAACAAGAAGTCCCATCAGTGTTATGAAGGATTTATTTAGCTGTCTGAATATATTTTTGTTATCCAGTGCAGAAAGAAAACAATCAAAATGGAAGCAGTCCCAAATGCTTGGTGTTATTTCTAACCCGCACGCATAATTAACGGGAGTACTAATTGTTCAGCACCAGAAACTCATTTGTTTCTCTATAGACTGGAAGAACATTAATTCTCAGAGTGCCTCTCTCTTTTTTTCCCCATAGCCAGTGGTATCATAAGCTCTGCAGTCGGTTGTAACCAGATTATATTTGTTGTGTTTGCAACGTAGCGCCTGCGATAGTCTTGTCTTTTCCCAGGGTTCTGTCTAAGCAGTGAAATGTATGTAAATGTGTGTGGTCATGGCTGTGTTTCAGACTCTCAACAATGGATCCTTGTATCTGCTGTTGTCATAAGTGAGGGCTCAGCCGAGGTACCAGTGATACCCTGGGTACCTGCATGTTGGCAGAGCATCCCTGCCTAGTGAGTGCCAAAAGATGAGTCCTGCTTTGCTTTCTGGCTCCACCTGTTCATCTGCTCCTATGCTCCAGATGATAAAATACACCTTTGGAAAAGAAACTTCGCATATCTGGGTTTGATTTTGGAAAATGGGGTGCAAAGCTGGTCATGCCCGGGTGAAGGACCAGACTGACCCCATACAAAATTATGGTTTTATTTGCAGTCATGTACACTGGAAATCGAGGGAGCTGGGAAATCCACCTCTGTGAGCAGCATTTCCATTAAAAGCCATTTAAGTGTAGGTCTTGGGTGAGTTCTGTTTTGTGCCACATAGCCAGAGTTTGATACAGAGCTGGGTTATTAAGATGGAGCAAAGGATAGGCTGGCAAAGAACCTAACTCTGGGAATTATCCGATTTTTAATGTCTGCTGAATCCTGAGCTGCAGTAGACTTCGTCTGGGAATTTAAAAAAGTACATAGCTCTTCCTCAGGAAGCTGCAGTGTCCTGACGAAAACACAAGTTCTGGTTTCTCTGATCCTGAAATGGGGCGGCACGTCTCACCATGTTCCTTTTTTTGCCCAGCCTTGTGCTGTAGGGCTGCGTGGCCACTTTCTCCTTGGTGTTTAGGAAGGAGCACATCTCTCCCTGGTGGCAGCAGGTTTGTGCCCACATCAGAAGAAGGTCTGCAGAGCCTGTGGTTGAGTCTGTGCAGCGAGGAGTTAGGAAAAAAGTGTGAGTAGCTTAGAAGGATGATTGGATGAGAAGGTCCTTTTAAGCTTTTGGTGGCAATCCTGAAATGTAAGATCCTCTAAAGGTCTTTTCCTGTGCTAAGCTGTAGCCTTTTCTGCATAAATAATGCTGGAGAAAAGTAACTTACTTGTGGAAGGTATGTCGTACATGGTAGCAGACATTTACAATGTCTGGACAAAGGAAGCACTGCTGCTAGGAGAGCCATGAAGCCCAGGCCACAGAAATCATGGGGCCCCCTCAGTATGGGGTTGAGAGTGCTCTTAAATGGTGGCCCTACTGCATGGTGGCTAAAAGGGCAAAACAGTGTCTTTAGAGAACTTGCTTGAAATGAGAATATTGTGTAATCCAAGAGCCAAATGATTTAATACGCAATGAACCCAAAATCTCATTTAAAGGAGTGAATGTGCAGGCTTGCACCAACATAATTTACTTATTTTTATGAGTATCTTCCATGCACTGCTAATAAATATGAACTATTAACGGGTTTTTAATCTGATTCGCGTTTATTACAGGTTGAGTGTGAGGGTATAAATAATGCTTGCTTGGAAGCATGAAGGGTAAATCTGTGTGAGTGGGTCCTCAGCCCTCCCTGGAGCTGGGCTGTGCAGGGCAGTGCCAATTTGCAATGCTGATGAGCCACCAACTCAATTCATCAGGCTGTGAGGATGCTCTTCTGGAGCATTTGCACCACCGTTTCCTCTGAAACAGGGTCTTGCTCTGACTGCGTGGGTTTGAAACAGGTACTTTGGGGCATAATCCGTGTTTCTCTGTTCACTGGGAGCTTAGAAGTCAAACTGCTTATGAAAGGGAAGAAAGGTCTTGGAGATACTTCCTGCTGATGTTTCCCAGTCTCCCATACCCATATCTATCTCTCCCACCCTTCCTCAGCCATCAGGTAACACAAGTAATAAATGCTCATGTGAGGAAGGGAAGAGTTGGGCATAAATCATTAGAGGGAAAAGGGAAGATGTCTTAAGGGCTTCTTGGCTCCTTTTTAATTTTTTTCTCCTTTCATGGAGCCATTTTCTCCTACAAGGTTGGATCCCTAAATGGATCTCTCTCTGGAGGGGGTTGCACATTGAATAAGAACAAGAGAGAAGTTGCTTATTGGAGTGTTCCATGTTTTCAGCTGAGAGATCTCGACTCAAGAAAGGGAAGAAATTAGCAACTCTGGCATCCTGAAATAGCAATAGCTAGGGCAGGTAAGAAATTTGTGTGTGTTTCCTGATGGAAATTTAGCTTTTATCAAGGAGAAAATATGAAACAGGAATTGCAGAGAGGCTTTGCATCCTTATTTCACATCCTTCCCACCATTTGCTTGTTGTGTCTTGAGGGCATGCAGGGCCAGAAGAGCTCTCCCAGCTTGTGCTGCACAACCCCTCTTGCTGCTGCAGCGTGGTAAGAGATGCAGCCCAAACCAATTTGTCCAGAAAGAAGAGAATGCAGAGACAAGGCAGCTCTAGGACTGCCTGGTGAGATGTGTCAGCATAGCTTCTCTTTGTAGCTGAAAGTTTTCTAATTGTTTTTTCTCAAATGTTTACCTTTCTGATCTGTGGAAGCTCCCTGAGGAAAAGAAACGCTTCGTGATAAATAGTTTTGTCAACAGCCCAGTTTTCCTTCAAAAGTATTCTGACGGAAACTTCTTAGGAACATGCAGCCTTGGTCTTACTTCCCCTTTATTTGCACAAGCAGATGTGATTTATTTTGCCCTTTGATGTATCATGCAACTCCCATTGAAAGCAACCATGGTTGTGAATAAGTTGTGGGAGCAACTCTTTGATGCTTCCCAAGATTTCATTAATGAGTGGGAGTGACCCAAAGTCTCAGAGACTGTTTGATGGAATTGTAGTTGGCAGAAATTAATTTATAAGCATCAGTCTGAAGTACACAATGACGTGGGCATGTTCTGGATCTTGTGTAGCTGTGTTTGTTGGTGCACTGTGCTTTTCACACTCGTTTCCATTCTGTTATGTGGCTGATAATAATTTAATTGCAGAGAGGAGAGGCCAATGCCCTGGTTTAATGGAAGGGCAGAGGAGGTGCATGTCCACTGAGCTCCATCTGAAGTTTGTTAAAAGCTGCATGCCTGCTTTACTGGAGAATATGATAAATATTTTATTCTGAGATTTTTTTTTTTTTGTGATCTGTGTAATGTCACCCAGTACAAGGCAGGGAGATTGTTCAAAACTTCCTTAAGGCACCAACTTGATACTGCTTAATGCTTTTTTCTTGTGGTTCTTTGTCTTCATGTTCCTTGCCTTGCATGAAAATCAGTAAATAAAACATCAGACCTGAACCCCCCAATCTTCCTGGGGCCGAAGAGAGGAGGGCTTCCCAGCACAGCTGTTGTGACAGCAGCCGCTTTCCACTGAGGGCTTCAGAGATGGATGAAATCCCAGCAGCATCTGCAGGAAATGCACAGCAGAGGTCTTTAGCACAGCACTGCAAAACCTGGCTCTGCACAGGATGGGGGGTTCTTTTGGTGCCTGTGCTACTTAAAATTTGGCAGCTTCGTGTGGCTTCAAAATGTACACTGAGTGCCTGCAGATGCTGCCTTCCCCTTGGGCTGTGGCTGCCCAGTCAGGCCTTGGGGTGTTACTGGTGAGAGTGACGGTGTGGCCGGTCAGTGCTCAGGGCTGTGGGGAGCAGTCAGGCACTTGTCTGTCTCAGATGGCACCTAAATGTCCATTTTTTCATATTCATCCTTCTTCCTGCTGCTGGAGGTGCCTACTGAATGCAGCCTGTATCCCAGGCTAACTTTGCTGCCCAGACATTATTAAAGGAAATGAATTCACAGTGCCTGCAATGCTGTTTGCTGCTTTGTTATGTAGTCCTAGAGTAAGAGCAAGTCAATACTGCATTAGTTCTGGCTTGATGTGACCTATCTGAAGCCACCACAGTAAATTCAATTTGTGTTTATTTCTGTGCTGGAGTCTGTTCTTCATGGGCTTGACAAGGAATTAATCTTACCATGCTTTTACTTATTTTGAAAGGAATAACAGTGGAAGGACTTAATCCCGGAAAGACTTTGTGCTGGCTTTCAAATACGCCTTGTCTAATGTTCCTGTACAGTTTTGGCCTGATGGTGCTTAGCTAATCCATCTGATCGTAATTCTCACAAAGTCCTTTGCAGTCTCCACTGCCCAACCTCTGATTCCCAGGAAAGGTTTTTATAGCTGAGACAGTGCTGTAAATACTGCAGCTCTTAGCTGGGATTTTTTTTTCCACCACATAATTCATGGACCTCAGTAATGTGACTTCCCCAGTGAAAGGGCATTTATAGATTTCACTCTCTAGTGCCTGATCCGTGACCTGCTGGAGTCAGCAAATGTCTTCCTGCTGACCCTATCTGGCTTTGGATCAGGTGATAGGGAGCCTTTTGAGGGAGAGCTCTCTGCTCCTTTCTAATGGCTGTATCATATGTCATAGATTTTTCCTGGTTAGAAAAGGATATAAAAGCTGTGATGTTAGAAACCGTAATACTTTGTTAATTGGATTGCATTAAAGCACGTTAATCAAACTGAAGGGGAATGTTAACTGGATTTTCATGTCTGCTACAGCAGCACTTAGAGCCTTCTGCAAAGATGAGGACCTGTTTGGTGGTGCTTGAGGACAGAGGAGTCAAACCAGGGTTTCTTTGCAAGGAGCTGAATGATGTTTGTGTGAATCTGTGGATGTGAGAATTAACGGTGAGCTGCAGGATCATGCATTGTGATCCCTTCCAGCCCAGTGCACCACCAGGCCCCAGAGACCTGAGCTCAAACCAGCTGAGGGTTCAGGCTCCTTGAGCATCTTGAACATAGGAGATGCAACAAAATTTTCATGTAAAGAAAGACTGGAACCTGTCCATCAGCTTTCCTAGTTTTAGAAGCTGTTTCTTCCAAGCGTCTCCTGGCACGGATGGCTTTTTCTCTCTTCCCAGAAAAGTTCACCAGGCAGAAACAGCAAATCCAAGCCTGTGAGCACGTGAGCATCCTCACAAATGTGCCATCATTGCAGGTTTATGAAATTATGCTGGTAGGTTTTAAGTCTACTTTTATGTAGAGATAAATATGTTAAAAGACCTATGGGTCCTTTTCTAGGAATCAGTTATAAATGGACCACAGGTGATATGATAATGATTTGCCTTTCAGGCTATTTTTTTGTACATCTCTCTGTCTTCTGGGAAGCCTGTTGGCTGCACAGTAGTCACCAGTTGCTCAAACACAGCAGTTTTGGGTTGCTGGGAGGTTTTTTGCAATAAACTATTTTTTATTTCAGTAGCAGATTCTCATTATGCAAAAGGAAAAACAGCCAAGGCAAGTGTTTAAACCTACTTAAGATTTGGACTGCATCATCTGTATAATTGAAAAGCACTGCTTGGGTCATTGTTCTGTTCCAGCTTTGCTGCTACTACTTTGGCAGATGCTTAAAGGTCCTCCTGGTTCCCCAACAGATGGAGCTGCAGCAAAGGGAAGGGGCTGCAGCTTGATTTCCCCCACAGCCACCCCACAAGTAAACAAGCATTAATCATCCATCCCAATGCACTGGTCTTCAATTGAAAGTGGTTGTTAAATTCCTGATTGTATTTGTGATTTGCATTGCCAAGCAGCACCTTGGGTTTAAATAATCGATGTTTCATTTTCTTGTTCTGTTCCTGTGTGCTGGTTGTGTCCCTGAAGGAAGGTTTGGTCTGATTGTTTGGTGCGTCTTGCTAGCCCAGGTCCCCTTGTCTTACCTTTGCAGCTAATTGCCGAGTTTGATTTTTGATTCACCACTTGCCTTGGGTTGAAAGAGGCATTCCAGAAAGTCACTTCTTAGAATTTGGGGTTAATTGACTAAAGTAACTTAAAAGTAGAGGATATATAGGAAAACTAACACATTTCTTGAAACATTCTTTTCTTGCGTTCAGCTTTGACTGGGAAATGAAGTATTGCTCACAGTTACACTCAAACGTGGTCATAGCTGGTCATACCATCCATTTTACATGATTGTACAAATTTTGCACCTTATTTTCATTCATAAACTGACAGAAGACCAAAAGCTGTCATCTTCTGTCTCTTCTTGTTCTGCTGCTCAACCCTGAATGGTCTGGTCATTAGCAGACCTACTTGAGTAAGTAACTAGAGAAAATACCCTTCTTCCTCAGCAGATGGTTCCTAGGCTGTCCTGATCCTGCCCCATCCAGCAGACCTGGTGGCTGGGGGAGGTGAAGGGTGATCATTCCCATCACCCAAAACTCAGGTCCTGGTCTGCTCATGGGCTGCAGAACACAGAAGGTGTACCCCAAGGCAGGGGCAGTGGGCATAAGGAGAGGTGAGCCCGAGTCCCTACTTCTCAGGTCATGTGCAGTTTATCAATACAAATGTGCACCACTGTCTTGGCAAAGTGTTTTAACACACTTCTGCGAAAGATGTGTCCCCCCAGTGCTGTCAACAGTGTTAAAATAGCAACAAAGCAATAAGCTTCTCAAGTAAGTATCAAAGCCAGGGTAAATCAACAATGCAGTGTTGATGGTAATTCATCAAATTAGTGAAATCACTATGTAAGGATTGATTAATTTGGCTACTAATTTGAAGTCTAAGGGGTGACTCTCCTTCTGAGGCAGGTGGTCTTCTGGGATTTCCAGTAAGTCAATCAAATCTATAATTGCAAGCTGGCTAAATCATATGGAAAATAAATTATCATCTGACATTTCAGCCACTACAGCAGAACCAGCTGCACACGTGTGGCTTGGGAGGGCTGGGAAGGACTCTCCAATGATGAAAAGTCATCAGGGCTCAGGAGCAGAGGGCTGCTAAGGTGTGGAGCACATTTGAAGCTGTGGTCTGTCCCTCATCCGTGGTTGCGGTTGGCCTGTTGGTGTGTTCTCAGGGACTATGGATGTGTTTGGTTTAATGAGAGGGAACTGGAAGGCCTGCTGCATTTTTAGATGCATGGCTCACAGTGCTGGATGCAGGCTCTTTTAATGTTGCTGAAGGAAGTCTTGCTGACTTCAACTGCTTACAACAGTTTGATCACATTGCTTTCAGAATATGGTGAGAGGTTGAAGAGGATACTGTAGCTCAATCCACCTCTAAATGAAACCAGGGGGTGAAGGGCTTTTCTGGGAGCTGGTGATGTTGGTGGACTCCTCCTCTTTGCTGGTTCTGTGACTCCAGCCCTGTTCAAGCACCTCACCTCAGTATGTTATGCTGCAGGGCCTGGCCAGGGCTGGGTTTCTGATGCGCCCGACCGGCATTAACCACCCATCCCTGGAGAGCTGATCTCATCCAAATGGCCGCTGCCGGGAAAGCTCCAGATGAAAGGCTGAGAATTGCTTTCTCTAATGGCTTTTTATCCAGCAAAACGTTTTGTTGCCTTATTTGTGACTTCTTCTCTAACACGGAAGCCTGGGATGAAAAGGCTGAAGGCTTCCTTTTATTTTTGTCTGCAAACTCCCTCTCAGTGCTGTGGATTTGCAAGTTCTTTAACAGGATAAAAGTTGTGGCTGAGGCTGGCCTTCCCCTGAGTTGTTTCATTATGCTGTTGACATGAACACTAAATCCTGCTTTCCTTTGCTGCGTGCTGAAGGTCACTGCTGCAGTATGATCGTAATGAGCCTCATAAGCCAGTGTCTCATCTCAGCAGAGCTCTCTGTGGATTGCCTGAAAAAAACCCAACCATTTATTCTTTAACCTTATCAGTCTAAAGATGCCGAAGGCATCGTGTGAGCCTAAGTCTTGTAGCTCATCGATGTTGGATGATGCTTTGATCTTATGGGACTTCGGGGCTGATAGAAGGAATAAGGCAGTGGAATAAAAGTAGGCAGTGTTTCAGGTGGTAAGTGCAAGACTCAGCATCAGAGTGCCCACGTGGAAAGTAATGGCCCTTGTCTCGGGTCAGCAAGAGGGACTTCATCTCCTCCATCTTTCAGATGTCTGAAAATTATGTGGAATTTAAAGCCTATGGGAGTGAGGCAGAAAAGAGGGGAGGAATGGGGTTGTCTAAAGGCTAATTCCTTTCTCCTTCCCCTTAGTCTTCCAGCAAGAAGCCTGGTAGACTGTGCTGCTGAACAGGGATGTGCTAGGGAAGGAGGGGAGCATCCCATGCTCTGGTCCAAGGCAGAAGCTTCTGAAAGCTCCTGCCCTATCTGGTGGTCTGCTCTGGTGCTCTGCTCTTGGTCAGGCTGGCTGTGACATGATGTGTTTGCAAAGCCCTGCTCTGTGTGACTCCAGGAGAGTTAATTCACTCCCCCCTAGCCACCTGCAGGAGGGTGGATTGCGTGAGCTGTCATTGGAGTCTGGGAATTTTCCTTTGCATTTGTGAGCTGAAACGAGGATCCAGGGACCTTTATGGGGCTGTATTTAGGGCCATATTTGCTGCTCAGCACGGTGAAAAAGAGATTGCTGTGAGAGACAAGGGAAGGCGCTCATCTGTGATCCAGACAGTGTGTGACAGCTGATTCAGCCCAGATCGGGCAGCCGAGCGTGCAGCGCACAGTGGGATTGTATATCCTGCTCCGATCCCTGTTACAAATAGTCCTGGGCAAGAGCGCCGTGCTGAAGGTGCAAACACCCCTGGGGGAAGGGAGGGAGGCAGCTGCAGAGCCGCTGCTGTGCGAAAGCCAATTATCCGGACATGTTTTTCAGCAGGAGAGACTTCCCAAAGCACGGGAGCAAGGAAATTTGCAAACTCCAAAAGCTGCCTTATTCCTAGGTTTTGCTTTATTTTAAAGCTGTATCTGCCTCACTAGAGATCCAGGTTTCCTCCTGTGTGCTCCTCCTGTCCAAGGCAGGCTCTCTGGTGCATTTGCCATCCTCAATGTGCTAAGAGGTGTCTTAAAAACTGCAAAGAGCAGAAGTTCCTCCTCTTCCCTGGGCAGTCTGTCAGTGTCCTGGTTAGTGGTACGCCTGCCCACGGGCATCATTCGGTGCTGTGTGAGTGAAGGCATGTAAGCACCCTGCATGCTCACCACCCCTGAGCATCGTGGCAGCTGTGAGGGGCTGCCTTTGCTTGAAGCTCACTCCTCTTAGTGGCCCTGATCAGCGAGCAGAAAACTAAGTCAAAATCTGACTGCAAAATGATAAGGGCATGGCATTATCCCCCCACTGCTCACTGGAGCCCTCGGAAGTGTCAGTACGGTTTTTACGTTTATAGCTAAGGTTGGCTCCACTGTGGATATATATTCCTGCCAGATTTGTGTTCTTTGACACTGACTTGCCCAATTCTTTTATGATGTAGCTAATTTGTCCCATGATTTCGAGCTGCAGAGCAGTACACAAGTCTGCTTGTTGTGATCTGTTTAGCACTCGAGTGTTCCCCATTTGTTTGCCTTTGCATCTACTACTTTTAATTGTCATCTGGACAAAGTAAAAGTTTTATATTGTGTTAATAATTGCTGGTGCACTGGTTCTGGAGCAGTGCTTACAGTACCTGTGATGCCTTCTGGATGGGAGGGTGGCCACCAGCAACTCCCTCCTGCCAGCATCACACACTCTTTCAGCCCCATGATGTATAGCCAGGCTTTGAGTTGCGACCAGAAGAGAAATGTTAAGGCAGGCAGAGGTGTAAAATCAGCTGTTTCGTCCTGAGTTTTTGCAGGCATCTAGTGGGAATAAAGGGACTGCTTCTATCATTTGGCCTTTGGAAGAAGAATGGGCTGACACAAACCAGCAGGCAGTTTTCTGGCCGCATGCTGCTTAATAACACATTCAGTATTGATTAACTGTAGTTTTAAGCCCGTTTGGACAATTCAGCCACTTGACTGAGGGGTTGAAACACAGTGGAAGAAATGTTAATAAGTGTAGTTCCCCATTTGATCATGAGTTTAAATTTTAAAATCCTTCATGTATGAATTGAGTTACTGTATTCCCAGGGAGAAGCCAGTTTGATTTATGACCTTTTGATGTCCCAAATACAATTAGTACTCCATCAGTATGCAGATACTATCACGGGGTCCAATGACTTGAATGACTTCCAGTTACCCCTGTATCGGGAAGAGGTGTCAGAGCTAATGAAATTCTCTCCAAAAATTATTGATTTGTTAGACAACACAATCCTTTGGCTGTCCTTTGCCCAGTGAACTGTCAGGAAAAATGCATCTTGGGATGTCAAAATGTTCCTCCTGTTTCTTGTCACAGTTCTTTCTCCTCTCTGATGCTTCCTGGGATCACGCACATCGTACACTGCTCGTAGTAACACGCTGGGGGCTTTTGGGCACCCAAAAAGTGTGACCCAACCCTCTGCCCAGGGCTGTGCAGTGCAGATCTGCCTGGCAGAACAGATGCAGTCTCCTGAGCTGCGGTACTCACACGGCCAAAACCCAGGCTGAAAGACAGCAAGTGCATCTTGGAGGACTTGGGGTAAAGGAGGCAGATATGGTGATTTGCAGAAAACCTGGTAACTTCTGTGTTTGACTTGGCACCAGGGATATTCTTAACAGATTAATGACAGCCAGAGCCCCACAGAAATCTCTTTTAAAAACTCTTAGTGACAGCATCCTAACCTTATGTAAATAGATCTCTTTCCTGTGCTCCTGCAGTATGTTAAGACACTATTAATGCTCTTTTTTAACGTGCAAGGGAGTTGGAGAACACAGAGCCACAGAGCTTAGCCAGAACTTAACAGAACTTTGTGTTTCTGGTTTCCTTTCTTCACGGATGCACTTTGGGCTGTTTTCCCTTCATTTAATTACCGTGATGATAACTGCAATGTTTCCAGATGCTTTTTTAATTTATTTCCTTTCCCAAACAACCACTGGAATGGCAGGAAATGCTAAAATAGCAGCAGACAACCAGGGTGCTGCACAGCTGAGGCCAGGTTCAGTGACAGCTTGTGCCTGCTCATGTAGCACGGAAGTCTTTACTCACCCAGTATCTGGAGCAAATGAAATTTGATGAGCCTTCTGCCTTTTCTGAGGGGGAGCTGGGCAGTTGTTTTTTTGCCCTCTTCACACTGCTGGCTTTGTGCACCAATTAATCCATGCTAAAAGGACTTACAATGAGCTTGTTATTCTGTGGGCTTGTGAAGTGGCAGCTCGCCAGATTTGAGCTCGTTTCAGATGTTTAATAGATAGAAAGTTGATCACTTGGCAGCTGAACCCACACCCTGGAGGCTCTCCCGAGGCTGTAAAACACTCTGGGATCCAGCAGCTTGAGAAAGGCCAAGCATTTATGAGATAGAATAACTTTTAGCCTAACTAGAAAAACCATGTGGATACCTGCCTGAGCTTCATATTATTTGAAGTCTGTCGTGGCTGCCCCTCTATTGACGCAGTGCTGTCCTGTTTCATCTCCCCATCAATACAGACAGTGATAAGCAAATAGAAAGATAATCACTAGCAGATTAGCTGTTGCTTTGGAAGATTATGCTTCAAAGTTATGGAAATTTTGCTATCTTCATTGAATCCAGCACACACATAGAACTAAATTTTCTTGTTTTATTGGCCTTGTTTGTAATAAATAAACCCAAGCTGAAAAATACATCTGGAGCATATAAATATGGATTTGTTTGAGGCAAGATGCTTCCCAGGCAAACTTAGAAGAATCCTTGCCAGCAATTTATGAGGACAGGCTGTATGTGATCCCAGGAGAATATTTTGCCATCAAGATCAGATGACACCTTAAAGGACAGAAGGAAATCTTGGCTAAGGGCAGCAGCAACCTAGGCATGGGGAGATTTTTTGTTGTTGTTTTGCAGCCTCGGGATACCTCTTTTTTAACCAAATTAGTACAAAAATAAGAGCATCCGAAGTATCACTGTTTGGGGACAGGGTTAGAGGTCACAGTTTGTACCGACAGGATCAAAGCAGGCTTGCTGCAAATGCTTTCTGTATAAAGCTTAAGGAGGGGCTGTCCAGGGGAGGAATATGGGCAATAAACTGCCTGCAAGTTTGCAGACTGCAGAGTCCCTCCGTGATGGCAGATGCTGTGCAAAGTAGTCTGTTCCAGTGTTCTGAATGTTGTGCCAGAAAATCAGCAAGACAGCAGCAAAAGGAATTCTGTGGTTGAAAGCAGTAGAGGGAGAGTAGTTTGTGCTGGGTGTTATTTTTTCTTCCAGATTACTGTTTTTTGAGTCTTTTGGACTTTATTGTGTTTTGGTGGACCTAGGCAGTTTGAGCATGGGCTAAGTCAGGCTTTTGCAAACTTGGTGGGCAGAGGTGCTTTTGGTTCACCTGTTGTTGCAGAGCCTGTACATAGCCCGGGAAATGGGTGAAATTCATGAAAAGTCAGTGTTCAGATTGCTGCCTCTTCCTACATCCTTTCACAGCCCTTGGAGTATCTGATCTGAGCCTTGTTCCTTTCTCTTCAATTTGCCTCTCTGCAATTTGTCTTGGGGAGCCCTTAGATGGTGATGACAAAAAGCCACAAAAGAAATACAAAAGGGAATTAGTTCGACAGGAGGGCTCACACCTGCTTTTACCCTTTGTGATCTGCTGCACAGGGTTTTGGGGAGTTTGAGATTCCCTCACTAGAACACATTTGATCTCACAGTGCTGTCAGGGAAGCAGAACCTGCTTGCAGTTGTCCGTGGTTAAATGAGGGATAAAGCTGAATTCTGGTGTTTCATAGCCCCAGGTAGAGTGTTGGACCCTGGCAATGCTCTGCTGTCCCCACCACAGTGGAATTCTCTTCAGTGGCCCCATACCTGCTGCAGCAGCATGTGGAGAGGTGCCCAGCTCCAGCTCCTGCATCATTCCACCTTCCAGCCCAGGAAGGTGACAAGGTGTGACTGCTGCGGGCTCTTCTCTGGCAGCAGATGAGCACGTTGGTGCATAAATGCTTGTCTCACACCTCGATGCTCAAATCAGCATCACAGCAGATCCCGGAGAGGTCCAGATGCCCTGCAGGATTAACCAAGATTTAAACGTGTTTGGGTTTTTTCCTCCATCCTGGGCATGCAGTAGGTTTTGCATTACCTGTTGGAAAAGCCTGCATGTGCCACTCAGATCCCTCTCCTGCCTCTTCAGCCTATTTTGGGATGGCCTATTTTTGGATTGCAGCACAGGTGACGTGCCTGGGAAAAGCGGCGTTGCTAACAATGGCTGCGGCGCTGCTGGGAGGATGACACCTTGCTGTTCCTCTGAAGTGAAGGGTTTAAATGAGTCACTGCCTTGTGATTTATTGGAAAGGTTTGGTTGTCGTGCTGGTTCTCAGCAGCTGACACAGAGAATGACAAAGCCCACCCCACAACAAAACCCTGCTAGAAAAGAGAACTGAATGGCATGTTCTATTTGTTGCAGCCTTTGGTATAGGATGGGGTCATTGTTACACTACTCTAGATAAAAATGTAGTGCAGTTACAACTGTGGATATGTTTGCTCTCAAAAATGCTAATGTTAGGTAATTATTCTTTTTTTTGCACATGTATCCTGCCTATCAAGTGAGATCCAGCACTAGAGCATTTGATTAGTACCTTCAGTGTTCAGCTGAGTTAAATCTTCTGGTTGAGAGCTGTTCCTAAAAACACTTATAAAGTTATGCCTTGTTATAAATTATCCAAAGCCTGTTATTTAGCTATGATTGGTATGCTTGTGTGCAGAACAGAACGTGCTGTGTTTATTGAGGTTTTTATTTCCCTAACATACTGCAACTGGATTCATGTCCCAGGTGCCACACCCTGCCCTAGTGAAGGCTGTCCTGTGTTTGTTCAAATATTCTGTTTATTGGCCATATCTTGGTGGTTTGTTAAAAGCAGAAATTAAGATGTTTTCAGTCACATTCCCCTAACTTGTCTCAGGCTAAGTGAGGCTTGCAAATGATGTGCTGGAATTAAATCTCAATTACGTTAATAAGGAGAAAGCAATTGGAAAATTGCATGTGGGTCTGTGCTGGGGCATTGAGGATGTTGCGTGTCAGCAGCAGGCACACGGCTGAGATTTCAAGAGCCCTTGAGCTTGCAGAGCTACTCCTGTTAGTACTCACAGGAAAGTTTGTCCCTTTGCTTTATACTGAGACAACATGAGAAACTTGAAATAGAATAGAAAAGCAGGAGCTGTCCTGTTACTGCCTTAATATGGTAGTGAAGAGCATATCCCCATGGTGTAAGGATGGCAACATACTGCAGCAGAAGAAATCTTAGAAGCAGAAGGAATATTTGTAAACGTGTGCTTGGTGTGAGTTCGGCACAGCCACCCTCTTGCCATCCCTCCCTCCTTGAAATCCAGAGCTGCTCTCAAATGAATCTATCAATGTGGCTCAAGCTGTTTTGGCTGCAAGACCAAAGCCTGGAGAGCATATGTTTCCCAGAGTAATTCAGAGAACCCATAATGTACAGTGTTCACAACTGGTCTCCAGTTGTGAATTTTTAATTATGCCAGATCATTTTCAGTAAATGGGACTTGAGGCTCAATTAGGGCTGTCAGATCCAATTTCTCACTCACCTACTATTGAACTCATCCTATGTTGTTTGCAATAATTGCCAAATCCACAGGAAAGATGAGGCTTGCAAAAAGGGAACGTCTTCTCACGGCCTCCTTCAGCAGAGTGATAGGAGCACTGGATGCAAGGGAAAGTAACGTGCCTGGAGAGACATTTCGACAGTTGAGAAGTATTCTCGCCTGAAATAGCAAGAATACCAAGTCTGGTCTTTGTATACATCAAGGTAGTTCGGCTTGCAAAGTCTAAGAACTTGCATCTTAAAAAAATCGGATCATTTCCTCTAGTGTGAGTGCAGTTTTGTGGGGCACTGGTCTGTTGCAGGGTCTTGGCATGGGACACCAAGCTAGTACCTGAGATGTGGTGGTCTGGTTGGAAGGGCTTGACTGGCAAGCTTGCGAGGAGTACTGGGTACTGTGGTACACAGGTACTGGGGGGAGCAGTGGTCCTTCCCCTGTTCCTCCTGAGGGCTCGTCCCACCCTGGGGCTGCCCCACTGCTCTGGTAAATTCAGTGTAAGTGTACTTTCCCTGTGCCTTTCTATTTCTTCAGCTTGCTCTAGCTGATGTCTCTCTAAAGCAGAGAAAAGGAAGATGCCCGGATAGCAAAAAATGCTGCCTTTGCGCTACAGATCCATGCAAAATTTGGTTTTGAAAACAAAAGGGCGTCTCTGTATGCACTGACCTGGAAAAGGCTGGAGATTTCTGTTTACCAGGCTGGAGCTGTGCAGGGGCAGCCTTCCTCCTGCCTTTGGCTCCTAGGGTACTATAGAGCCATGAATGCACAGAGCATCTCCTAAAATAAACCCTGAGCCTACAGAATGCTTTATCCCTCACAAGCTGCCTGGTGCAGCTACCTATGGGGAGACCCCCTCTTCTCACCACAGGGAAGTGGGGTGTGTATCCAGACTCCCTGTCTGGGTGCCAGAGTGCATGGAGAGGTTTATTTGGAACAGAATACCGCACACAGAAATAGCAGACTGTCTTGGGTCAGCCAGCTCTGCACTGGGATGCTCGGCTATTTGCAGCCAGGCTCTTTGCCACGCTCCTTTGGTGTCTCTCTTGTGGATAATGTGAGCCTCTTGGCCACATCTGCCACAGAAGTGTTTGAAGCAAAGTCCCTAACAGATGTTGAATGGTGCAGTGATGTCCACTGCATTCCTTCCTCAGCCAAAGGCAGCGGGGAGCCAGGCTGGCTGTGCTGTGAACTTGCTCTGACGAACAGAAAGGCTGTGGATGTGTGTGAGTGTGCTGGGTGTTCTCAGGGACTGGCTGCCCTCATTGGTCCCAAAAGGTTTGGAGAGGTTGTACTTATTTTTTACTTAAATCCCGGAGCAGAACAAAACCTAAGGAATGGGAAGGAAGGGGATAAAATGAGCTGAAACCAGTGTGAGTGTGCAATGTGCCTGTCCTTGTCTGCTCCGTAAAGGAGTGGGTACATAGAAAGAAAGGGGTGGTGGGGTGTAGATGATGGAGCCTTTTCCTGACCATCCACTTTCTGGCACTGTTTCAGTCTGTTCAGAGACTGCAGTGAAATGAGAGCTGCCTTATAAACAACACCATCTGTATGGATCGCTGTCCCTTCCGCTCTCCGACGACAGCAGCACTGGGTAATGGACCAGGCGGTGTTGGGCAGGGGGATGTATTTACCCAGCCACTTACCTGAGCTCCAGCAATGGATTTTAACACCACTTAGCCCTCTGGCAAGTTAATAGCCTGCAATCTCTCCTCATCCTCTTAGTAAAACACTGACCCAGGTGAAGCCTGTGCTAACTGGGCAGAGAAAAACTGTTTCTCCCAGCCAAATGCTGGCAGCTGTGGTCTGGTCCTGGCTCCAGCGGGCACTCTGCTGACTGGCAGCTGTGCTCCTGCAGTCCTGTTACCTTGCACCCTGTTTCCTCACCCATTTCTCCTGTTTGTATATTCTTCTGCCCCGTGTATTTTTGTTGCTGAGCCCTTCTCCGTGTTTGATGCCTTTTCTTGCTGACAGGGAATGGCCAGTTCTCTCTGCACGCTTGGATCTTCTCCCTTGTTTGATCCAAGAAAATGATTAAACAACAATAAAAGTACATCAGCAGTGGCACTCAGCAGAACTGGCTTTTCCTCCTCTTCTGACATTTTGCATCTTTGTCCTATTTTATGCCTGATTTGAGATGACATATCAGCTGCTCTTGGCAGGAGGTCTGTAAAACGTCACTGGCACTCTTGGGACGTGGTGAATGCTGCTCTTTAGCAGAGCCATCAAGCAGTACCTCTGCGTTCTGCCCCTGCTGCATCTGCCAGCCTTCCATGCGAAATATCACCGTGCGTCTCCATTCTATCTCAGGCACAGGTGACAGGAGGCACTTGTGCCATTGGGCTGACCACAGCTCCCAGCGTGTTTTCCCCTATATCCTTTCTCAATGCTTATTTATCTTCCGCCCCAGTTTGACAGAGGAGTCTCCAGATAAAGGAACCAATTAAAAAATTATGGGGAGTGTGGTGAGAGAGGAGGGAGGTGGACAGTGTGTTCGTAATAGGCTGATTTCTTTAGAAAATGAGGCTAAAAATAAGTTTAATAATGTTTTACTGAGCTTTTGCTTCAAAGCAATCTGCTGAGTGTGTCTCACTCCTTCCTGCTCTGGGCATCTTAACTGCTCTCATGTTCTTAGCTGTAATTTTCTCTGCACTTTTAGGGAGGTTGTGAGATCTTTGCTAATGACAGAGGGCAGACAAACCTTCCATTTTAAAGGTCCCATAATAAGCAAAAAAGAGAAGGAGGTCACGGAGTAAATGGCACAGAGCTCCAGTGAATCTGCCGTGGAAAGATGAAAGCTTGCGCTCTGGTAGCCAATATTTGAAGTGGCACCTCCGAAGTCTCTGGCAGAGTGTTAAGCCACCACTGCTGGTGGCATGAGCCTGATAACAACCAGCTCCCCCATGCTGTGTCTGATGTGAGGGTGCCACAGCACCTCAGATAACCACACATAACCGGGGACCAACTCGGCAAGTGCAGTAGTGGTGAAAAGGACGTGGCTTTGAGTTCCCTTTATAAAATTAGCCATATGGTGCTGCCTGAGTGTCCTGCTTGATGGAGATAAGGATCCAGAGAAGTGAGGAGTCTATTGCATTTTACAGATTTGAACCTCCTGGATGTCTGTGCTCTTTACAAAGTGGAGCACAGCCTGCAGTGCCCCTACATCCAGACCCTCAGGGACGTGGCATCCTTTCTCACCAGCAGCCACAGTGGTGCTGGGTGGTTTTCCATAGAGCATCTCAGCAGAGCTGTGCTGAGCACCATCAGCCTGACAGCCAGGCAAGAGAGCACTCTGGTATTAATTAACTTGTCCTGCCAAGAGCAGGTATTGATTTGCTTTTACAGGACTTTGATGAGTCTTGATTATGATTCTATGGAGGTAGGAAGGTTTCCTGCCCTCAGAAGACTAGAGCAGCCATAATTATAAAATAATTGTGCTTGTTTTCTTCTAAAGTAGTATCTTATTATTTGATGAATCTCTTGTTTGTACTGAGTAGACAGTACGACTTCACAAATGACTTGTTTACTGTCGTGCTTTGATTTATAATTCTCCCTTAAAATTTTAGAGGGTGGGGTTTTTTCCCAGATATGCATTCAAATTACTGTAAAAGTAGGTCACATAATACTCATGCAGATGTTCCCCTTCCCCTCTCGTTCCAGCTCCCCACTGGTGTATGGGCTGACGATAAGTTTGTGCTGATGACCCAAGGCAGCACTTTGCGAAAGATGAACCAATCTCATAAATCTTTCACCGTGATCCTGCTGTGTGTTAAAGGCTTACATGTAGTTTGGAATATTAATTAAAGACAGTTAAACGGCATTTTTTTTTTAAACTGTGTCCTTAGTGTCTCCTACCTAGAAGAGATGCTTGTTCTGCATATGCCTTGCACACACAGTCCCCTGAAGTGCTGGCTGAGGTTTGGGGAGTGTTGCTGGTGTGGGAGGGTGCAGGTCAGCCTTACTGCCTGTGCCAGCCCTGATGTCCTCTGTGGGACTGTCCCCAAGCTCGGAGGAGAATAGTGGGAGGGGTCTCTGCTCCACCAGGGCTGCTGCGACCTGCCATGAAGCTGGGGAGAGGATTTATGTTGGTTTGTATGAAGAAAGCAAAAATAAGGTAGAAGCACAGTAAGGTAAGGCAGAAGCTGGTCTGGCAGCAGCTGTGAGAGCAAAGGGGGTCAGATATAGCAGGAAGCAGATTTATACCACTGTTTCCTCTGCACTGAATAGGAGTTTTCCCTTAGGAGGTTTTTATGGAGAGGTGCAAAGAGCTGTTAAGTCATTAGTGCAGTTTCGCATTGTGGCAGCATTATTCCTTGTTATCTCCACTTTATAGCTCCTCTTTCTCAGCAGCGACTACTGACCCAATAAATATTTGTCCTGACTGTATTATCCGCATTCCAAATGCTTACCTTGTCCTCTGGCATGCAACTTAAAGACATTACAGCCCCTTTTTCTACCTGACAGGGAGAGTCTGGTGAGTGCTGGCCGCTAATGCCTGTTCGGGAAACAAACCCTGACCTTGGGTAAGGGCTGGGCAGCTTTTCCCCCACAAAAGCACTTTTCTTCCTTCAGCTTTTAAACCCTCGACTTCGAAGACGTCCTTGATGAAGCGGCTTCTAAAGCAATCTCCCTATTTCACAGCACCAGCTCTCTGCCTTCTTTTTTTCTATTCCATTAACTCAGTGTTTTGCAGCCAACACTCCTGTTAATTAGGTGCTAATTTATTATTCCAGCCAGCTGTTATTACTGTGTAACCCACCCCCCCACACAGACACACCCCAGCCCCAGGCTGTCTCAGGTCTGGGTGTTCTTCCCGCCATGGCATCACTGTAAGGCTGGGTAACCAGCAGCCCCAAATTAACATCCAGGGGAGACACCAAGGCTGCCCTGGCCAGGAAGGGGGAAAATGAGGTCCCCCCTGGGCCCACGGACACTCTGGGGATGTTTCCCAGCGTTTCCTTCCCCAGCTCAGCATCATGCCTGTGCATGAACCCGTACTCCAGCATGGTCCTTTCCAGGCAAGCCATCCCCATGAGCACTGATAGGATCTTCTCCTCGGGGGGTTTATGTCTCATGGTCAGTTGGTTTTAAAGAGGTGTGATTGCTAATTGGAGCACATGCCATCCCTCTCCCATCTGGACTCCCTAATGTCCATTAAAACCCCAGAGCATCTCTGTGGGGGAAGGATGAGTCACACTGACAAAACTGGACAGCAGTTTTCTCACTCTATTCTTAAAATTTTTTCTTTAAATATTTACAAGAGCTTTTTTGATGGAAAATCAAACTCGTAAAAACTCCTGAAGACAGGAGTAATTATCCAGCTGGCTCTTGTTAGTGCATTTCATAGCTATCAAAAACAATGTTCTTCTAGCTCCCTGGCCTTGCTTCAATTCATTAATTAGTGATATTAATTAGTTGTATTAATTGCAAGCTGATACTTCTAAAGCAAAGGAGGCTGAATGCAAGAATGTAGTTCATAATCTCTCTGTGGATGAGTAAAGGTTTCTGAATACTGGAGGTGCCCTGGAGAGTTGTAGAAATGCCTGCCAGGTAGCAAAGGTGGCTGTGTCCATTATTGCTAGCAGGAGCATCCTACAATTTGGGAGTTAAAGTACTGATTTTAATGATGTTGTTTGTGTGTACAGGATCACAGCTGCTGTGCTGGTGTCTCCCATCTCAGTGGATGTTGTTCTTGCCTATGTGCTGAGGACATTTCTGTTGCTCAGCATCCCGGTGTGCCCCTCCCACCTGTTACGATCCAGTTTAAACCCAGAAGAGCAAAGAAAACGAAGTCTCTGTGTATAAAACGGAAAGAACTTTGAAGGTTCAAAATATACCCAAAAAATATGATTAAAACCAAAGAGGTTAGATGTTGGTGCCAAAAATTTGACATATTTTATTTAATAGTAAAAGAGGCAAAGAGAAAGAGAAAAGAAAAAGAAATAGAGAAAGAAGTGTGCGTGGGGGGTGGGGGGACAGGGAGAGAGTGACAGGGGTTAGGTAGAAGCATATCACCCTTCTGGGTGTCCCAACAACGTCTTGTTGCTCCCCTCCATCTGGTCTTCTGGGTGGTTAGGGTCCCCCGCCACCATGCTGAAAAGTATAGAATCCAGTGGATTAATAGGGGNTTTAATAGTAAAAGAGGCAAAGAGAAAGAGAAAAGAAAAAGAAATAGAGAAAGAAGTGTGCGTGGGGGGACAGGGAGAGAGTGACAGGGTTAGGTAGAAGCATATCACCCTTCTGGGTGTCCCAACAACGTCTTGTTGCTCCCCTCCATCTGGTCTTCTGGGTGGTTAGGGTCCCCCGCCACCATGCTGAAAAGTATAGAATCCAGTGGATTAATAGGGGTTTGGGCCAGCTGGGAACACCCACGTGTCTCCCTTGCAGGGGGCCAGGGTCGACACTGTCCCTTGCAACACTGTGTGTTTGTTGCATCATGCTGCAGTGCTCTGGTGCAGGGTCTGGGGACCCCTTGGGGGGGCCTTTGCTGGGCCGTGACACCCCTCTGCTGTGGATGAGCTTTTCCCCGGGGGAAGGGCCCCTGCAGCCGGGGCTCCCCTGCACAGCAGAGGATGGGTGTTAACTGCGCCTCCCACCAGAGGCTTTCCCACACACAACCAAAGCCTCTCTTCCCCCCACCCTTTGGTGTGAGGGTCTGACAGCTGAGGCTGCACTCTTCACTCCGAAGGTGTTCAGCCATGTGGTCTGTGAATATATCCTTTTTCCCTAGCCCTGAGTTGTTACTTTTATCTTCTCTTCATCAGCGAGTGGTCCAGGGCCTCAGTCAGAAAGCCTATTCAGAGTGCAGTGGTCTTCTCTGCAGCCTTTGTAATACAGTTTTGCTGTAATAGGCAAAGGTCCTTCATAAAAACGTTTAAGTCATAAACTATAGTATTTCAGTCTCCAACACCTCTCTGGCTGCGGTGCTCTGGGGGTTTTGTCATGCTGTGGTGAGCCCAGGTGGCTTGAGGGCTCTGCTGGCTCAGCGCTGCAACTGGTGTTGCAGAAGATGGTGAGTCCTCCTGACTCTGCATCACTGCCCCGGGGGATGTTTGTCATGGCTCCTTCTAAGCCATATCAGATTGAAAGCCTGCATCAGCCCCGGTTCCCTGCTCTAACGCCAAGAACAGATCTGTTGTTGCCCATCCTGAAGGTTCTCGGTTCAGTTCCAGGTTTGTTGCCAAAACAGCAGCCTCTCTGCAACACGACTGTGTCAAGTCCTTGTAGTCTGGTGGCATCAGTCGTGTCACTCGAGGATATAGCACAGTGTCATCGAGCCCTGCAGTGACTCAGCCGTAGCAACGTGGTTGAGGTCATTTATGTAAGCAGATGTGCTGAGGCTTTAAGACAGGCTGGCGCTTGCTGTGAAGATGTAAGGGTGTATCATGTAATTTAGGCTTTCAGGTCTTTTGCATATGCCACAGTTGCTTAAGAGGAACATTTTGATGAAGGAGAGCAAGGTACAGCCATCAAGGAAGAGAGCTCTGTGGAGATGGGCATGTGAGGAGATGGGTCACAATGTGGTGGCAGTAAAGGCTGAAGCTGCAGATTAACAGAAGATGGTTTGGTAAGAGAATTGGGGTGCTGCAGTCAATTATCCCACTCAGTTTTGTTTGTGCTGTGGCCAGCTGACTCCCCCATGATATTCCAAGCCTGACAGGAGCAGGTAAACAGCCTTTGCAATTTAATTAACACAGCTTCCAGGATGTGAGTTGAACAGAGAACCATGAAAGCAGGGAGTTTGGGTACAGGTGCCTGCTGTGCTCCTGCAGGGCAGTGCCAGGGTGAGCAATCCACACAGCCAGTCCTCCTGTCAGAGATACTGAAACTGCTCGGATTTAATTCCAATGATGCTTAAAGATCAGGTAGTGTCAGTGGAATTTAGGGTCTTTAGTTTGAAGATGAGCCAGATATTGCCAACTCCTGCAAAATACCCAAGCTGGTTTTTGATTTTCCTTTTCCCTCTCCCTCATTTTGTATCTAGAAATGTCACTAAGTATTAGTGCAATATTTTGGCCTCTTTAAGCCGTCAAGGCAGGACCACATGGTGGCATTGAAGAAGGGGTGGGACAGTCACAGTTGAAGCATGGGCTCTCCTGTCATTGCTTCTTTCCCTGCCGTGGGGAGCTGCCCCATTCTCACCATCACCATGTTTTTTGCTTTCTGTGGCACAATTATCCTGGGGAGTTCAGCAACTGAGTTGGCTGTGAGGTGCCATTGTTCCAACCCGTGGGCAGGAAGAACCCACTTGGCTGAAAACATGGTGCTGGGCAGCCCTAAGGAGCAGTTGTTCTTCAAGCAGTTCCTTTGTCCATATAGATTAATGGCCCTTTAGACCGGGCAATTGTGCAGATATTAGAGGTACAGCTTTTTGGTGGTCTCTTTGCAAGGGACTGCCGAGATGGGATCGTGCATTTGCAGAGTGGGGCTGCCTCTGGTGTGATCCTGCTGGGCTGTGGTGTGATCCTGTGCTGTGACTGGGGGCATGCTCAAACCCCAGAGATCACAGTAAATGTTCACCTGACTCCTTTCAGTGTTGGTCTACAGGCAGAGGCTTAGTAGGTAGTTAACACTTTTCTCCCTGCTGTGTGCTCTCACAACTTGAGGTAATTTGGTGATTTGACAGCGTTTCTCCCTCACGCCGAATGTAAATCAGCATTTGGCACAGTCCTGCAGGACTGCAGCGCTGCTGGCGCTGGGGCAGAGGCAGTGGAGCGGGTGCTGTTAGTGTGCAGCCAACGTGCTGCTGGCATGCTGAAACCCGAATTTCTGCAGTGCGCCAGCCCCAGGAGAGTCGTACTGCAAACAACCCCTCTTGTCCTCACAGACCCTCGGCCCATCACCTGACCCCTTCGTGCCCTGGACCAGACAGTGGGTGGGTGCTCCCCCCCAGCTCATCACTCGCTGCTGCATTGGGGGCCAGCTCCATCCCTGAGGTGCCCTGATGGCCTGGTGTGGACACAGGAACCTGAGCTGGCCCACAGTTAGTTAACTATGAGAACCACGAATTCTGTAAGGCTTCACAATTAATTTCTTAGTTTCTTTTTTCTTCGTGTTTTTGTTAATGAATTCATTCCATGTGCTCGTGGAAATATCCTGGTGAGGCTTGAAGAGCTGAATTACAGGGGGAAAAAAGCCTCTCATTTTGCACCAGCATTTAGCTGATGAAATGTAAAGATGCAATGAGCTGATTAGTGATTCTGGTAATGTAATTAATGCCTCTGTTCTTTCATACATGCGGAGCTGGAGGTTGAGCTGAGCGCTCAGTGAAAATTTGCCCTGAATGCGCAGTTCAGTGTGCTCAAAATTATTGCTCCCTCGTTATGATTCCTCCAGTAATTCCAAATTAAAGTTGATATGCTTGTAAACTAAAAGCAGGGCATGCCTGTGAATTGCAAGGGCTGGAGAATTCGGTTGCAGGATGGGAATGTTAATGCTGCGATCCACCACAGACTGGGCAGGGAGGGGCTGTAGCAGAGCAAACACCTTGGTGGCTGTCACTCCTGCCAGATGCAGAGCTGGTGGTGGGGCCTGTCTCAAATCCTTGTCTGCACTTCCCTGGCTGCCACAGGCAACCAGCCTCGCGTGGTTCTGCAGTTACATCTTCTTAACATCGCAACCGTCACAAACCATTAACGTAATTCCCAGTCTGAAACCAAGCTCGGATGAGCTCATTTTTCCGTGCAACATGATTTTGGCATGCCTTACATGAAACTTTTATCCTTTTTTTTTCTCCCCTATTTTTAATAAATATCACATTATCAAAATATTAGTGATGCTTGATTTGCTGCCGTTGGTTTACCATAGATAACAGCATGGAGTGTTCTTCCTGTTCTGATTCAATAGTGCATGACAAGGGAATCCAATTTGTTCAGATTTAGATGACATGCCTCCAATTATGTAATTCCATTAGGAGGTGCCTGCAGCCAAGTCTGTGCTCACAGTCTCAGCAGACATAACTCTAATGGGACGTGTTGCAATATTGCTGTGTGGTAAGCACAACTTTGATAGAGAGCATGACCTGTCTCTCCCAGTCATGTTCGTGGGAATGGAGAACACGAAAAACGACCCAGCTGTACTTGGGGCTCTAATCTGGCAATAAGTTATGTCACTACAAGAACAAAGCTTTGCAATGAAAGGTGAATTTGCAATGGCTATGTATTTTATGTATTCAAAATCAGTCACTAAATGCAGCACTTTGAATATAATCTTATATTCAATTCCATAAATGGAAGATATATTGGTTGCAGTTTTTTCTCTTGAATACCATCTCAGATTCCTATGTACTTGGGAATGTTGGATATCTATGAGAATATAAAGCAGTGATGAAAACAGAAGACTAAATCTTAGCACAGTTACAACTTGCTTTAAATTATTAATCTTTAAGAAGCATGATAAAAAATTCTGCTATGCAAATTCTGTGGCACTGGAGTTGGTGTACATATCCATTACCATAAAGCTATCTAAATAGTGGTTTTAAAATAATTGTGTAATGTTGATGCAGAGTTACAGTTTCTGCAGGCAGTAAGAGGCAATTCTAGTGGCAGATCTGTCTCCCCAAGATGTGGGATGTAACACCACTCATAAATAAAGCTGTTTAGATGAATTTAACATCACTTGCAAATCAGAAGATTTCTGCAACGCCTTTGGGTAACATGGCTCAGGCAGAGTTTGGCGGGGCTCAGCTCTCCAAGGGCTGGGAAGAAGCTGGATGGGCCATGCGGGGTGTATTTTGGTAGAGGGTGCTCAGGCCGGTGAAAACTGCAGAAATGTAAAGGCATTTAATAGCCATAAAAAGGTCAAAGCTCTGACAACCATGTGACATCTCTTGCTCAGTCTTGCCCTGTATTTGGGCTGGACCTGCAGACAGGTTTATTCTGCAAAGCAGGGATGTGAGCAGTACCTCTGTTGGCCAGTGCTAGCTAGGGCTTGGCCAAACAGATAATATTTAAATATATAGCTTTTATTAGGAAGAAAAGCTCCCTAATCCTTGCTCTGGGAAAGTGTGAGTGATAGCATCTCTACTTTCATAATCTTTTGCAGTTCTCACATGAATATATGAAAGAATTTAATAATGTTCTAGGTTAGAAAATGATCATGCATATGCATACATCTTTAAAATCTGTCTTCTCTGACTTTCTTTCCCCTTACTTATGTTGAGAGAGGAAGCCAGCAAACAATTTCAATGTATGATGCATCCAATATCACCTTTCACATAAACAGGAAAGATATGCTTCCTCTGTTGATGTGATGAGACCAGGATGCATTTAAGTGTCTAGAGAAAGTGTCATTTTGTTTAAAATAATGTGAAGAGGAGCCCAGTCGCAGTATGTTGAAATGAGTTATGGGGGTGCTGCTGTTTTAATGACAGGATGGGGGAGATGCAATTGAAGATGCTGCTGTTTTGCCTGAGCCCTGGCCCAGATCACCACTGTTGGGAGCCCTTTTGCACCTGCTGCTCTTGTCCCCATCCCTGCACGGATGCTTTGCCAGAAAACCCCGCTCAGGTGGTGTTTAGCTGTGCATTAATCTGGCCCCTCGGTGGATTGCTTAGCCTGCAGATACAATGGAGTATATCAACCTCAGTTCAAAACCCAGTGTAATTTTATGGGAATGAATTGTTCAGATAAATTTGGTAGAGCACAGTTTCTTAATCTGCTAAATGGGAAAAGACACTGCTGCCTGCAATTTGGGAATAAATTAGATTATTCTAGATTAACCCCTCCAGGGATGGAGACATAGGAAGAGGCTGCTGCTGCTCAGACAGTCGATTTTCAGGTTTATTTATTGCAGCAATCCAGCCACCAGCATGACTGAGAGCAGAGCCTGAGCCACTGCTGTGCACTTCATCATGCGCTGGAGCACCTGTTTGCTGAGCTCAAACGCAGAAGCATCGATCTGCTGCAAACCAGGCCACCTACGCCGGCACTGGGGGCACTGGACACTGCTTTGGCTTCTCTCCCTGGGCACAAAATACCCAGGCGTGTTTCCCTGGGTGTTCACGAGTTCATTCGAAAGTTTTGTTAAAGCATCTGTGCTCCAAGACAAGCTCAGTCCTCCGATCCCTTCCAATCTACAAGCGCCCTGTTTGGTTCCCTTTAGGAAGAGGTTCCTGGATGAGCTTAGAGGAACACCACAGGTCTTGCCATCTTCACCCCTAGATGCCAGCATGGTGCTGGATTAAGTGACAGTGAGCAAATCTGCACACTAGAGGCAGAGCCCACGTGGCAAATGCTTTTGTGACTAAGCATCACTACCTGTGTGCAAAGCTGGCGTTGGCCCCTCCACTTCCAAAGATCCACTCCGTTTCAAAACAAAATGGCAAAAGTCTGGGGTGCAAAAGATCCATGCCTTCACCTGTGTAGCACCTCACATTGTCTGGTCCTTGCAGTAGTACTTCCACATCCCAGGGGTGTCTGCACAAGCTGAATGGTCAGAGCAGAGCTGGTGGTCCCATCACTGGGGCATGACAGGAGGGGTGCCCTTCCTTGGAGACCTGGCTTGAAGCTGATGCTGATGGTGAGAGGAGTTATTGCTCAGTACAGTGAGTGGTGAGAGGAAATGTTCATTGTATTACTTTCTGGGACACCTTCCCAGAAAATGTTTCCTCGTGATAATTGCAGTACTGATGCCATAAGCCCCGGCAGGAGCTCCCCTTTAGTGGAGCTAAATGGAATGGAGAATGGAGTGGAATATCAGGAAAGCTTTCCAGGATTCAGTTTGGTCACAGCCTGTTAAATCAAGAGCCTGTTCAATGAGGGCATCATGTCCTTCTCAGCCTGGCCACACATAGCTAGGAGGGACAGCTGAAAGCTCTCTGTGTTTGCTGCTTGAATCTGGGGATGCTGCTACATCTGTTCTGCAGGAGTCACTGGACCCACACCCTCTCCTAGTGTGTTGTCTGAACTGGATAATAAAGCTCCTCGAAGCAAGGACCGCATTTACCACGGTGCTGTCAATCCAGGAGATGAGTATTCCCAGGTCCTCGTTGTCCCCATCCACATGTGTGGCTCCTGTGTCTTGAATTATATTTCATGTTTTGTAAGAGGGGGGAAACAAACACGTGAAAGTGCGACTCTGATCTTAGGCGTTGAGGGTGTTTTGGAAGGATGGTAGACCAACTGTGAATGGAAAAGCTTCTGGCTTTGCTACTCTGTTGTTCCCCAGTGATGTGGGACTTGGCATTGGTGGGTCCTGAAAGGACACTCATTCCATCCTGTCCCATCCCCTCAGGGACACCCTCTGAGGGGACTGCTGAGGACACCAGATGGGTAGAGAAGTCTCAGAACTTAAAACTGATGAGTGGAGTTAACTGAGGAAGAGGATGAGACAAACAAATCAGGTCCTTCATGGAGATGGTGGTATCCCGATCACCTCTTTGCTCCCTTGAGTAGGGCAGTTCCTCAGTGCTCTCCCACTTCTTACCTGCCGTGCTTTTGGGATGTACAGAGTGATGCTCCGCTTTATTTCCTCATTGGAAACATTTGCTTGGAGGAGGACAGCTTGGGTTGAATTTCCCAAAATTTCCCAACTTTCCCAAAGCTGCGCTCTCAGCTTTGAAGGGTTGTGGTGTTTCAGATGTGTAGGGGAGATGCAGTAGAAACAGAACTTGAAGCTGATGATTGGTGAACTGTAAATTTGAGCTGGAAAATGTGGCTGTACTGTAAAATTCAGGACACCATCTGTTTCATTGCTTGCTTGCAGTAACATTTGTACTTGATAATTAAAATGTCACACACATTTTTAGCCAGAATAATCCATGGAGGAGTAAAACTGTGTCTTCTGAAAATCTTTCAGGAGATACTCAGATAGGAATGATACTGTTTTGAACCATCTCTTGCTACTCATAGAGGAGTTTTGCTTCTTGCCCTTTTTTTTTGTTGTTGTTGTTGCTGTTTTTTCCTTTTTTTCTTTCATATTTTGAGGAGGAGGTTAGGGGAGTGGGAGCAATGGAAGATCCTTTTGGAAGGAGCTGTGACCTTAGTGAATAACCCTACATGTCATGTGGTTTATTTTGCTTTAGGTTTATCATAGTGGGTTTATCATATCCCTTCTGGTGGGGGTAGGTTATCTTTGGTTTCAGCTGAAATCAGCTTGATTTTAAGGGTTTCTCAGCTAGTCTAAGCAAGACTTCCCTCCATCTGAGGGTTCAAAGTGCTGCCTGCTTGTTTGGCTGTGGGAGGTGAGGGCTGGGAGCTCAGGGCTCAAGAACTGCAGCGAGAAGTTGCTCAAAGAAAGGTCAGATCTTCACCCAAGCTTGTGATACCCTCACGGTGAGAGAGCCAGAGCAAAGGGCAAAGCAAGTAGCACTGTTCATGGGCAGTGGAATTGGATGCTTTTTGCATAGCTGTGCCAGTCCTTCAGCTGGCACAGAAGGGAGCTGGACTCCTCTCACTGCCCACCCAGGTTGCTGCCTTTCTGTGGTAGCCTCAGTTCAGCTGCCACTTTGGCTGGAGTTTGCTTCGTGGCACTGAAAAGATGGAAAAACTGAATTCGCTTTTGACTGTCTGCAAGTAGGATTTTGAATGTCTTAATGCTGCAAATTAATTAACATATAGGGGGCATCTGAAATCTTGAAAAATGCAATGTGTCTGAGCTGATCTCGGTGCCAAATGTGGTGTCACTGACTGCCAGGAAAGCATCTGATGAGGTTTTGCCAGCTCAGTCTCCAGTTTCCAAGCACACCGCGAGCTTGGACTGTGTGGATAGTCCTGAGCACAATACAATAGGCCCATCCCTGGGTTTGTTCAGGGTTTTATAAGAGGCTAAAGTGACATTTTCCATTAACATGGCTTTCTGAGGGCATTGTCCTCACTGATTCAGACTGAGTAAGATATACTTTTACTAAATGTTTGGGGTGGAGCTAGCAGACGTGGGAAACAAGATGTTCTGCACATCTTGTAATGTTTACTTAGTCTTGCTTGCTTAGCTGGTGTAAAACCCTTCCCAGCTGAGCTTCGACACAACAAATGCATCCATGGAGTTTTACCAGAAATGCACTCTGCTGTTCCATGAAAATTTTAAATCCAGTTATGTCAACTGTGTATGAATACAAGTTTTAAAATCCTGGTCTGCTGGGAGCTGTTTGGAGCTCAGAGTCATGCAGTGCATCGGAGTGTGCCATCAGTAACTAGTCGGGATTAAAGATGAAGTCTGCGGAGGAACCACAGCCACTACCTCAGAAACACTTCCCAGCCAGCCAGGGGCTTTCAGGCCTGTCTCCCGTCTTAAATCAAACATCCCAGCATCCATGCAGACCTTGTACGTCAGAGCTCAAGATGTATCCTTGCAGGATGAGGTCCTGTGCTTCTGCCAGGAGACTGTATTGTAATGTGTGAGAGAGGGCTTAAAATATTCTAATTGTCTGCTATGAAATTGCAGTTTTGTTCCCTGGAGTAGAAAAGTGAGTTTAAATCATTAACACCATAAGTCTCAGTGATGATTACAGAAATGTTTGCAAGTGACTTGATCAGTATAGTTTGTCAGAGTGGCCCATTTTAATATTATTGCACTGATTAAGTTTTCTTAGCTAATATGTGTTTCATTTCCAATTCAATTAAATGAGAATCCCCTTCCATTACATGATATTACAGTAGTGCCCTAGTGGGGCAGGAGCACACTTGGTATTTTCAATTGATACAGATTTCTTCATTATACAGTCTCATGGTGCTCAATAGAATCAATGAGAGCTGAAATTAAAACCGTAGAAGTTGCAGCTGTAAATACACTGGCTGTTCCTCTATCCCTCTTTTGGCAGGAGCCTGAGAATTATATTAGTATCAGTTCATTAATTACATTGCAAAGACATTTTCAATAGATGCTTGCTTTTGACAAAATTTTAGAAAGACTGGGAAGGATTTTCCTTGGATTTCTGTATGCACAATAATTATGATAAGCAAAATATAAGTTGCACTAATGTGCCTTTTTTATGTGCTATATATCCTCAGTTTAGTTTTTAAAAGCACTTTTGTGTAAGGTATTGTGGGATGTGGGGAAGATTATCTGCAAATGGCTTGTGAAGGAATTACATTCTTTCGTGTGAGCCAGACCTCCTTCTTTTATGTATTATTGAAGAGAATTGATTGAGCTCTGATATAGTAACAAATGATTTTGTAAATACCCTCTGGAGTTAATTTCCCATTGTGGGAGATGCAGAGCTCTTGGGGCTGATCATACGATCTTTTTCTTGAGAGCTCCAAGGTTTCTCCAGCGCTGAGGCGGGGATGCTCAATAGTAGCTACTTTCATATACAAAGGAGCTGGGAGGGGTGTTCAAGCAGCGATTAGGAATTTGCAATGAGTGCTCAGGAAATAGGAAATCACAACTTCTAAATACACATTCACACGTTCAGAAAGAAGACAAGTGTGCGTGCCAAGCTGAGACAGGAGCCCTCCGCACCCACTTCCTCCTGGATCGTGTTAGCCACAGAACTTGCAAATGAAGCTCACAGGGTTTGGTGATCTCCTGCTTCCCGTGGATGGCTGGTGGCTGGCAGGACAAGTGTCCACAGCCCTGGGGGACCTTGGGCAGGTTCCGTGTGGCAGCCCCTATCTCATTTCTCTGCTTTCCTGCAGCTCCATGCAGCCACGTGTCAGCTCGTGCCCTGTGCTTGCACACGCAGGGCACAGCAGAGCCTGTCTGAAATATTGGTTTTATTCAATTATTAAAAGTATTTTCATCTGGTCAGAGAGTATATGGCTTTGCGCATTTAAGACATAGCTAAAATATATATGGATATAAGGATAAAGCTTTTTTATTGCTAAATATATTCTTTTTATAAACAAGAAGTTGGATTTTTTTTTTTTTTTTTTTTTAAGAATATAATAAATATTTTAGCATAGTTATTCTGGCTCCATAAGTGCAATGAAAATGTTAGCCTTGGCATATCAATCGTGCTTTACAGATGACTGTAATTTCCTGAATGTCAAAACTCCAAATTTCTCTACTAAGCAAACTTTTCAGTGGCAAAATAGATTGCCTCCATAATATATCACTGTGTGCAAGAAAAAATGAAATCTTTATGTACTGTATTATGAATCAATGAGGCATTAAGATTCTTGGAAGGGTGAGTGGACTCTGGAAAATGAAAAACTGCCACTATTCCATCTCTGTAAACCGCTGCTTATGGAGTGTAGGCTTTGCAAACCTCGATCTTTGCCGCCGCAGAAATATCAGTTACGCGTTGAAACTGATTCCTGCAGCGGCATTTAGCCGGGGTAAATACTGGTGTAAAGATCTGGTTTAGAGCAGCATCCTGTGGTTATTCACCAGCTCTGTTGCAGTGGCCTCTTTCTCGCTTCGGGATACGTGCCATGCTCTTTAATGAATCTGTAAGAGTTCTGTGATCGGGGCCGTGCTGCACCACGCCTGGAAGATGTGTGTGATGCGGCTCCGGGAGCTCCAGGGAACAGGGACAGCTCCTCACACCAGGAGTGGGAAGGTGCTCCTGGCACTCTGTGCGTGTCAGAGCTCAATGTTTCGAAAGACATCGCTCAGACCTTGAGTTTTCTTAGTGTATATTAAGAGCAAAATTCAGCTCTGCCTCCTGTTTATTAAGGGATAATCACCCTAGGCAAAAAAGACACTTTCCAAAGCCAAGGCCTTGCATGCTGCCGAGACCTCACAAATCCAGCGTCGCCTGTACTGCAGCTCGTCATCCAGCACGATGGAAGCATGGCACACACTGATCCTCCTGTCACCTTCTCTCTCCTTTCCTTGGGTTTTACCTCCCACGTCCAGCCTGGGAGCTCAGCACCACTGCTGCCCTCCATCCTGATGCCTCTGTCATATAACTAAGCTCATGAGGTGGGAAGCTTTACTGCTCTAGATAGGCTGTGATGAAAGCTGGGTGTTTCCAAAGAGCAGTTGTATTAGTTTGAAAACAAATCAGCGGGAGATTGCAAGTTCAGGATTAAAATTTAATAGGGAAGGGTAATAATACAAGGGAAAACAAAAAAAAAAAAAACTGACAAAGTCAGATACAACCTGACACCCTGTTAGGGTGGTGGTAGCAGTCCAAATGAAGTAGTTCAATTGAAGCGGTGATCCTGTGGAAGATCTGGTCTCTAGCTGAAGGTCCAAGAGTAGCTGTTGTCCTCCGGAAACCCAGTAGACAGGGCTGACTTGGGCAGTTCCAAGGCCAGGTTATATCCAGGTGGGAATGCCCGGCTCCTCCCTCCTGGGCGGAGCATCCCACAATAGTATGAGATAAGGCATGAGTCATGTGATGGGTCTTAATTGCCTATTGGCTGTTATCAAGGGTAAGTTGTTAACAAGAGATAACAGATTAATGGCCCAGCTGCTGGTAATAGAATACAGCTATGTTGTAACCTAGGACAGCAGTTCAGTCCTTTATCCAGCAGGTCAGGTGGGTGGGATGGTTCTGGGCCCCTCTGCCCAGCATTGCCACCCTTTCCTATGCCAGACTCCAGTGTGGAGGCAGAGGACTGGGGACTGGCACCAGCAGCTGAGTCACTCTTCTGTTTGCGGAGTCTGAAAACAGAAATTTGCTTTTCTTTTTATACACTACTGAAAAAAAAGAAAAATTAAAAAGGCCACTATTCTTGCTGAATTGGTTGTGAGCAGGGGTATCCTGCAGAGATCTTAATAATACAGGCAATTATGAAATTAATACCACTCTGGCAGATCTGCAGGGCTGCTCTCCCCTCCTCAGGCAACGCTGTGGACAATTATTTTGTGCGTGAGGGTAGCTGGGAGCATGTGCGTGTGTGAGGCTGCATATTTTTTACTTATTTAAAGCCTTATTTTCATTATCTTTGTTTGCATATGCCATGCCTGCACATATATGAATGTGTACCTTGACCTGCTAAATCGCTGCCTTCCTCTGTGCCTGAAATGCTTTTTTTCTGCAGATCTTTCCTATTTGGTAATTTCACGGGCAATGATGGGCTGGTGTAATTGCTGTTCTTGAAAAATCCAGCTCCTTTTTATGGGTTCCTCTGGCATTTCTCTCCTGCTGCCGTTGCTGTGGGTAGGCTGCTGGCTTCCTACCCCCACCATTAGTGTTTCTAGACAAAACATCTCTGTGATTCATTGGGTGCTGATGGAAGTGAAAACATAATGATTACTTAGAGAAAATGTAAATTTGCATTTGCTAACGGCTTTAATTTGCAGTCCTGAAATACTTATCTCCTTTCCTTCCAGGCCCTTTTTCAGAACTAATGTATGATTTGCTTCTACCACCCCGAGACCCAGAGTAAAGGAATGTAGTCCAGGTGCTCTTGCAGGCTGCTGCAGAGAAAAGGGGTGTTTGTTCTTCCTTCTCTCCCTCCCCATAATCTTTATCCATCACTTCTTTAATGAAGAAGGGATTTGTTCATCTAGATTTTACTGTACTTCGAATTTTGGATGAGGTGGACCTGTAAGTTTAATTCCATTTAAATGACTGAATAAAGAGATGTCTCATAGGAACAAGTAGGAGCCAGCCCAGGGTCTGTTTGCTGGGCAGGAGCTGCACTGAAGTCCTTGGGGAGAGGAGAGAAGGGGAGCAGTCCTGTTCCAACACCCCTGCTCCATGGTTGCCTCCTTGGAAGAGCTGTGACAGTGGCAGGGAAGACCCTGGCATGGGTAGCCAGGCTGCAGATCCAGGGTATGGAGGCAGCCATGGAATACTGGGCATGAGATCTTCTCCCTGCAGCTCATGGGGAGCTCGACAGCCCCCCTTGCTCCTCTCCCACTCCGAGATGGGGTTTGTTGCTGCTGTGTGTGGGGCCGGGAGGCCTTGGAGCAGAGCAGCACTGTGGAAAGCCCATGAGCAATGAGTACATCTCCACTGCTGCCATTGCCATCCACATCACTGCTGGGAAGCATCTGGGACCAATCTGGAGTGGATGCAAACATTTGATTCCCAGCGCTGCCTCTGTAAGCTTGCCAAATATTTTGGCCTCGTCTCTGTGAGTTATGCTGCGAGAGCAGCTCTTGGCAGGGAAGAGGCATTCTCGTTTTGGGGGGAGGTTCCAAGCAGGGATGCTTGAGTCAGGAGAGGCTCTCACCATGATGCTCACCCCTGTCCTTTTAATTGTGTCTCTAGGTGACAAAGTTTGTTAAGAATCAGGATGAGTCACAGTATTAAATGAACACTTTGCCTGTCTCTGAGTGATCTCCAAACAGATGCCTGACTCCAACAAATTAGGCAGCAGGGGTATTTCTCTTGGAGGAACAATTTGTGGTATTAGCAAATCAAACTCTCAGTGGGCCACTCTTGATGGGAATTAACCTCAACTTCTGGGAGCAAAGCACTCGGCGCCCGGCATGGCGTAATTGAGTTTGACTTCTCAGAGAGATGTGGTGGCCGTGATTGATCGGCTGGGAGACCCTCTGCCAGAGATTAAAATCCATCAGCAGCTTCGGAGCCCACAGGGAGTGTTTCTAAGAGCAGAACAATGAATGTGAGACTCGCACCGTTCGTGTTCCTGACCTTCCATCATTGTCTGTGACTTTGCTGTCAGATAATCCTGAGCAGGGATGTTTTCTGAGTGGTGTGGGATTAGGGAGAAGTGCAGGAGCCTGCCTGCGACACAGTTTCACTTCATTGCTGGGAGCAGTGGAGGAGAAGGAGATGGGATCTCAGATCCATGTGCGAGGCCAGAGTGTAGGAGCATCTTCCTGTGGTCAGATGAGCTGAAACAAGTTGCCATCTCAAACCCCAAATTGCTCAGCTTTTAAAAATAATGAGTATGTGACTACTCTTTTATAAGCGAGCTCTGCAGATTTTTATTCAGCAGCATGAGCGGTTTGTGCAGACAGGTAAAGACATGGATGTCCTTGTGCTGCTTGCTGTCTCTGGTGATTGGGCATTGTTTCTGGTGCTGAAGTACCAACCCTGTGATTATTTTTCTTTCTCCAGTAGCTCTGCCCTTAATCCTTTGCATCATATGCAGAATCTCTGCTGCGGGGTTTTAGTTTGTTTTATTTGCATCTCTGCTGGATGTGGCACACATCTGGTCTGTCCCTTTGCCCCTGCACCTTTAGAGGGAACTTTCCTTTCAGAATATCCATCTTCACCTGGAGCAGAACTTGGTTTCACACTGCCCTGTTAATGTACCACAAAGTCCATGAACTGGGGAAAAAATGCACACAGATTTGGAAACTTCACAAATTTCCTTGCCTCCCCCATCTCCACTCAAAGAGATGGAGACACTTGTGTAAAATTGCCTCCCGTTCACTACACAAGCCCCGTCTGTGACGCCAAACGTCCTAGCCAGGCTTGCCATCTGGGTGAGCTTGACCTAGATACAAACTGGTGTGTTTGAGCCAGCTTAAAGTATAGCCTTACTTTTGCATGGTGAATGGGACTGCCCCAGTACTTTCCCTGGAAATCATAGCTCTGCTTCCTCAGCCCTGTGCTGAAGCTGTGTTTTCCTGGGTTAGTTTGCCCCCAGAAACAGCCTGTTGGGGAGATGGGGATGTTTTTGGGGCTACGGTGCTCCCTATGCAAAAGCTGTAGGTTTCTCTCCCTCGGTAACCTACAAAGCCCTTTTTACTACAGCCTCATTTCTCAGCAGAAATGGGAAAAGGTCACTCAGTCTCTCACCTGCTAATCCACTAATGGATGTAATGGTGAGTGGATGTTCAGCTTTCAGCTCTACTCTCCAGTCCTTACCTCATAGCTCCATCAAGCTGGGCTCAGGTTTCCAGGCTGAAGCCATGGCAGCTGCCAGTGTCTGACCTCCAGCCTCCCTTGACCTCAAGAGGCAATTGAACAGTGGGGTAGTGGGGCTGGGAGGAGATGTGCTCTGACTTTGGGAGATTCTGACCCATTTTGATGCATAGTTAGAGTCACCATCTCATCACCTCCTGAGCCCCCTGAGCACCGTGGTGTGGGTACCTGCATATCCCTTCGCTGGCAGCTTCTCCAGACTCTGAGGTCTCTGGCTTTACTCAGTGTTGTCATCCCCTGGGGTCTCACACTTCCTCACTTGGATGTCAATTTCTTTTTTCTTTAGGTTTTTGTTTTTTTTTTTAATGTTGCAATTAGAAGTTTGATGCAACGATTCTTAAAAAAACTCATTAGACTGAAAAAGGGGAATCTCATTCTGCCCCTGTGTTTGGCAGAGGTGGGGAAAGGGCTGGCAGGAATGGACTATGTGACCATAGGATTATCCTTCAAAGCAAGCAAATGCAGTATGGGGAGCAAACTCAACGTTGTGGGAGTGTTCAGTCCTCACATTCCTCAGGGAATAGCAGTGCTCAGGGAGGTATCAGAAGCAAGTCACTGTCACATCATCCCACATTCCTGATGCCTCCAGGGTCAACCTACTTTGTGAGTTGCCCTTGAGCTCCCTTTCTCTGCTTCATGGCCACCCAACTTCATCAGAAAAGCAGTGTTTCTGGCGAGTGCAGCTCTTAAGTTGGAGGGATGATTCACGGTAGTTGGAGCTCTACCTGCAAACATGTTGTTTCGGGCTCTGGAACACAAGCTTCAAGGAATGGGCAGGAGCTCAACACCCCCTTGGTAAGACAGCAGAAAGAACAAGCTGTTACGTACAGAGCTAAAAATAATTGCAAGCTTTGAGTCTTCCTCAGTTGCAGCAGAATGATGCTCAAAGTGCTGATGGCCGAATATATCTCTGGCACGGCTCTGACTTGAGGATGCCTTAAAGCTTTTGTGACTTTCTGAAGCTCCGTTCAGAGGAACGCAGAGCAGCATGGCTGCTTTCCTGGAGCTGCCATGATTCATAACCTGGAGGAGAGGTTTGGGGCAAAAGCTGATGTTCCAAAAAGGGTCAGTGCCTCTTTTGGTAGAATTTTAATAGGCAAGCTTAAGAAGGGGAGAAATGCCTAAAATTGCTGAGATTGGCCCAGCAACTGACAAAGCATCTCTCTAAGACATCTCTTCTCATTTCTTGAAAGCAGGATTCAACTGGGAAATAACAACATGGAACAAGTAACAGCTGCGAGCCTGTTTCAGTGAGCTGTGCTCAGGCCGGGGAGGATATGGGCCCCGCCTGGGGCATCCCATGAGTATCCCTACTTGGCATCCTGAGCTCAGGATGCTGGGGAAGCCCAGACACCTCCATGCTCACTGCAGAGTCCAGTGAGCATCTTTACTCACCCTCATCCCCCCCGGCCTCCCTCGACTGCAGCGTTTCCCTGGCAGGCACAGATGGAGATACCTGTCCAGATGAGGCAACCCAGGCTGACGGTGATCTGTTACAAAACAGCCGCTTCCACCAACACACAAGGTTTTATTCATTCTTTTGTTTTTACAACAGCAGCCAAGGGAGACACTTTGTCACCACCTGTGACCAAAGAGCACAAAGGGAGAGCAGCTGAAGAGTTTGAACTATAATAAAATGCTCACTGTATCGATCTTGGCTCAGGATTTGTTTCCCTTCTTGCATTAACTCCCCATCGATTTCTGTGGTGACCTTAGAGCATGCAGTCTGGTTGGCCTTCTCCCTCTGCTGGTAGCACCCCTGTGCCTGCACCCTTCTCCCCTGAGCTGAACTGCTCACAGGCCAGCTCATTCAAGGGGCTCTGGGGTAAGCAGGGCTTTGCTTTTGCCTCCTCGGTCATCAGAGGTTTGTTGCTGTATGTTAGTTGCTGTAGTTAATGCAGAGGTTAGTGCTATATGGTTGGGTCATTATTTCAGTGCAGTATCCCAGTAAACTAGATCCAAGGCTCAGGAGTCCTGGCAAAAGGTAAAGGCGGGTCTTGGGTTTGTCCCATAGATGCTGCATTTCCCCGTGTTGGGGATGCTGATAAGGCTGTGTTGCTGTTGCATCAAAGGAGCCTGAGGCACAAGCATGATCAGGGACAGCTCCTGCTCATTGGAGCGGCTGATTGAGGTGGCACTCATGGAAAGCCCTTTCTCTTTGCCAGGTTGGGTTCTCCAATGCTACCAGAGATCTGCTGAGATAATGCAGAGCAAAAATCTTCCCATCTCTGCAAGGGACATCTCTGCAAGGGGTTAGCAGCTGCTCATGAAAGTGAGCTTTATTCTTGCTCCCTCTTACCTCCAACTCTCACAGTGAAATCAATGAATGGCACTTCTGTGGAAAAGGACCTTCCTTGGGATTGTGGCAGGGGCTTTGGCTCCCTTTGCCTGTGTGAATCTGTGGCCAGATCCCTCTGAGCAGGGGAGTGGGGGCAGCACCGCCCCAGGTGAGAATGGGGATGGTGCCAATTGAGGTGTCCCAGCTCCAAGCATCAAGTGCTGTTGTTTCCAGCCACTGATGCTGTACTGGACTCATTGGTTTTATTTGGCTTTGTACATTTATTGTACTTTCTACTTACTTAATTATTTATGAGTGTGGATGCTCTAAATAGGAAGAGGAATGGTGACTCCCCAGGTTTTCTTTCCCTGTGGAGTTGGATCCTTTTTGTGCTTGTGAATCACTTTTTAGTCCATTCAAAGACAATTTTCTGTAAAACATTGACATCTAGTGGCTTTTCTGCCAAAGGATAGAATAGAAAACAAAAGTTTGACTTCAAGCTGGCCAGTCACGATGTCACTTGAGAAAGCAAATTAATGTCCTTCTCCTCCTTACACAGCACCAAGGACATGGCAGTCACACCCCAGGGGCTCAGGGCTCCTGGGCACACACTCCTTGGTGTCCTCCTCCTGGAGGAGTGGCCTTCCCTGGCAGGACAATTTGCTTATTGAGCTACTTTAATTCCATTTGCTTGGTGGAATGGCTGGTATCCTGATGGTGTTCCTCCAGCATCACCTAGGTGAGGCCATGGTCGTGTTAGTGGAGGTTCAAAGAGCTGTGTGTATCATCAGGCTGTGATGGTGGACAGCATGGTGTTTGATGATGGGTATTAATGTGTAACCCAGAGTCAACTCTGGGCAAGTTCTGTGGTTGAACTTGCAGCTTTTCCAGCTGGTGGCCTGATGGGTTCCCTGTAGCAGCATGTCCCCCACATGTGCTGCTATTCTGTTGCTTCTAACCAAAGCCAGCACCTCCCTTGAAAATGTTTTCTCTTACAAAATGATGCAATGCATCCTTTATTTTCTTGTTAGTCACTTAGCTCTCCTCTCTCATGGTTTCAGTCCTGTATCAGATGAAGGCAGGAGAATAAAACAGGATTTAAATGAGCTTTGCCAAGGTCCTCATTAGGAGTCTTGGGTTCCCTTGGCCTCTGTAGACACAACACCTGTTAAACAGAAACAGCTCTCTATGTGTGCAGGTGGATACAACCCTTCACACTCCCCCCAGGGATTTGTTCAGCCATCCTTCACCCTGTGGAGGTGAACTCGCAGAGGAGCCTCTGCAACAGGGCTGCTGGAAGCCTCTTAAGTGCATCTCCCAGTTTGTATTGATTTTGAGCGTTAATGCACTCTGTGCTGGAGACACACAGGACTAAACACTCTGTTTTCCTCTCCCCTTGGCAGGAATTTCTACTACATCACCATCCTGCGTGACCCTGTGTCCCGGTACCTGAGCGAATGGCGCCATGTCCAGCGAGGAGCCACGTGGAAGGCGTCCCTGCACGTCTGCGACGGCCGGTCCCCGACCACCGAGGAGCTGCCCAGCTGCTACACGGGGGATGACTGGTCAGGCTGTTCGCTGCAGGAGTTCATGGATTGCCCCTACAACCTGGCCAACAACCGCCAGGTCCGCATGCTCTCCGACCTCAGCCTGGTGGGATGCTACAACCTGTCGGTCATGCCCGAGGAGCAGAGAAATAAGGTTCTGCTGGACAGTGCCAAGGAGAACCTGAAGCGGATGGCCTTCTTCGGCCTGACCGAGTTCCAGCGCAAGACTCAGTATCTCTTTGAGAAGACTTTCAACATGAACTTCATCTCGCCATTCACGCAGTACAATAGCACAAGGGCCTCCAGCGTGGAGATAGACAAGCAGACTCAGCGGCGCATCGAGGCCCTCAATTTTTTAGACATGGAATTGTACGATTATGCAAAAGACCTGTTTTTGCAGCGGTACCAGTACATGCGGCAGAAGGAGCACCAGGAGGCGCGGCGGAAACGCCAGGAGCAGCGGAAGATCCTGCGGGCGAAGCAGGCACACCTGAGGGAGCAGGGGGAGAACAGCTCCAGCACTGACTACACAGGGAACGTGGAGCGGTGGCGGCGATAGTGGGGGCACCTGCCAGGCGCGGAAAAGGAGCGGAACCTGACTCAACCTGCAAACCGGAGACGACAAGTGATGCTTCTCAAGGGTCTGAAGCAAAAAGAGGTCAAAATGTTGCCTTTGCAGTTGCCTTTGCAGTAAATGTTGTACTGTACGTGGAACACTTAATCTTAGCGTGTAATTAAATTGTCCTTTTTAGGTTTGTTGGATTATTTATGAAACACAGGAGCCAACTTGGCTCATCGGAAATGTTTGCTTGGACATTTATTTAAAAGAAGTGAAAGAAAAAATCCTTAAATTAGTTATGAGTACAAAACGGGATGCTGGAAAATGTTTATGATGCTCGGCTGAAATCTATCTGGGAAGCAAACTCATTTCCTAATAAAGAGCATTTAGCATACTCTCACAATACAGTATATGAACAAAACCTTTTCCCTTTGATTTTATCTTAATTTTATTTTAATAATGTGTTTTCAAGGGCACCAACTGCTTATGATATTTACCAAGTTAATGAGTGGACAATGAAGGGAACAATAAAGGTCTAGAAAAATTATCAACTAGTTTTATGTATAATATTGGCTTTTAAAATGAATAGAAGTAATTTCTCTAGTTATATAAATATTTAAAATTTTAAACTTTTTCTACCTACTGCTGTTTAGAGTTTTAAGCTTGGTCTATCTCATACTAA
>VWZT01013648.1:492578-513913 GCA_013397055.1 Pachycephala philippinensis | reverse complement strand
TTCTGAACTCAATGCCAACGTTATAGACACTGTTTCCAGAATTTTTCAGGGCAGTATGATTTTAACCATTCTGGAAAAGTTACAGCACATTCTCATGTTTGTTTCATAAAGCCTTCTCCAAATTATAATCCTGTGACAGTGTCTCATTTTAAGTCTTTCTTACCCATTAGAATATGTAATGCTGAATTTATCATTCCTTAATAATTGGTGGTATAAACTAGATGAAATTATGTTGCCGATATTTGTGTAGTGTCTTTAAAAAGTCATAAAACTCTCTAATCCCAGCAATATTATGAAGAGAATTGCTCAATGGAAGTAGATTTACACTTGAATTAGGATTTACTTCCAGTAAATCTTTGCTACACCGGATAAGAACAGGGCTTTTTTTTTTTCCTATGCTCTTGAGCCCTTCATAGCAATGACAGATGAGGACTGAAAATGATGGAAGCCAGTTTTTCCATAGCCATAGTTACATGGGAGGAGAAGGATGTGTGGTGCATGGGGTGCAGCAGCTTGCTCCTGAGCAGGCTTTGCTGGGGCTGAAGGTGCAGAGCTGGAGTGGGATCACCTGCAGCCCTCCGGCCTCCCCCAGACCCACAGGGACAGCAGACGGGGCACGTGGTGCAAGGGGCTCCTATAAATCTCTATGCAAAAAAATATAAACCTCTGCAAGGCTTGGGCCAGGCGTTCAGCAAGTTCAGAACATTTGTCCTGCAGTGCTCCCGAGCTTGGCACTGAGTGGAGACACCTGGAAAGGGCCCTCTGTGTCCCTAGGGACGCGATGCTTACAAGGCTCACTTGCACTGTTGCCTTTCACCTGTATTACTCTATACACCATGAAGGCAGGGGGCAGAAAATGAGGTAGAAGGCTTTAAAAACATTTTATGGCTCCAAGCCTAAGTTACCTGGAAGCCATTTTACATCTGATGTTGTGTGGCAGCCTGGGGGCAGCAACCCTGCCAGGGGCAAGGGGAGAGCAAAGCAGCAGCAAACCAATACCCTGCGTTAGCAGCTTTGAGAAGAGAATAACTTCATGTACAGCAATTTTTTTTTAAATGAGAACTGCAGTTGCCAATATGATGTCTCAGTTGTATTTTGGTTTTCACGGCGGAAAATAATTCGCTCTTGAAACTGAAAGGCACTGCTGTAAACAGGACTTAACTGTGGGTGAGCTGGAGGCCTGTTGCAGGAGGTGCATCTTGTTTTTATGCTGTGGTGTGCATGGTTTACAGAGACTAGTTGCATTTTCTTTGTGTATACTGTTTATTGTATATAGGGGATGTACAAATATAAGGATACCATTTTGTCATAACCATATCAAATTCTACTGATTTCCACGGTAGACACTGTCTTATTGTGTAGATTTACAGGCCAATCCACTGACTTTGATTGTGTCATTTAACAATAGAACTGATAAATAAAATTTAACTACAGACTTCTGATTTTCATGTGGTTATTTCTTTTTCTGGCGATGTGTTGAGAGCTGTGCAGTTCAGAATGGATGGTAATTCCGACATGAGTGAAATAGCAGTTGACAGCAAGTATGTGAGTTCGAAGTCACAGCTTTTCTGAAGTGTATTTAAACTACAGATTTCTAGGGCAAAGCCACTGTGGGCTTTTATCTGGTTCAGGAGTTACTGCAGAGGTTTTGACTTCTGAGCAGCCCTCAGAAAAACAGGCTGTGGTTTCTGGTGATTTTAAATATTATTGTTAGTGGTCTGCAGCATTAAGGAATTCTTTCTCTGTATGTACAAATACATATGTGTATGCATATGATTTATTTTTTACTCTTCATGAGATACCCACTCCATTTTGATTGTGGAGGATGCTGCCTAGCCACTGACTTCCAGTGCATCACACTGTATCCCTCCTGGGGACACAAAAAAAAATTGACAGGGACACCTTCCACTGTCCCAGGGTGCTGCAAGCCCTATCCAACCTGGCCTTGAACATTTCCAGGGATGGGGCAGCCACAGCTTCTGAGAGCAACCTGTGCCAGGGCCTCACCACCCCCACAGAGAGGAATTTCTTCCTAATATCTTAGGTATATCTTCTCTCTTTCAGTTTTAAGCCATTCCTTCTTGTCCTGTCACTCCATGCCCTTGTCAAGACTCCCTCTTCAGCTCTCTTGGAGCCCCTTTAGGCACTGGAAGGGACTCTCAGGTCTCCCGGAGCTTTCTCCAGGCTGGATACCCCCAGCTCTCTCAGCCTGTCCCCAGAGCAGAGATTCTCCAGCCCTCTGAGAATCTTCTTGGCCAGAGATGCCACGAAGATACTTTTTGACAGTTTGGATGGAGGCATTTTTCTCTTGGTGGCTCTAAAAGATCCACAGGTTTGCCAGCCTTGCAGCAGGGCAGTTGACATGAAGGTGTCCATGGGAGACTTGGCCTTGATCTACTGGAATTCCCCTGTGAGGACAGAGCTGCCCTTCTCCTGTGAGTACCTGTAGGGGCATCTTACCTCTGTAAGGCTTTTTGAGCTCTGGGGAGCAGGGAGTGGAGGGGTCTGCCAGCAGATCCGCATTTGACTGGCTTTAGAGACAGATCTGTTAGTGCACTGAGAGAGCTGCTGCAGGAGCTGCTAATGAGATAGAGGTCATGCGAGATGCCTCCCTGCAGCTAAAAAAGCACCCAGCAGTGAAGTCTGGCATAAAACCAATTGGGGTTGCCTTTTGAGGGGTGTAATTTGACAGCTGAGAAAACTCTTACTGCAGGAGAGGGAGGATGGAGGAGTGGGGGATGTGTTTGGACAGACAAACTTCAGAAGCTGAGGAGCTGTAGCAGTGAATCAAATACCTCTCAAACCCTCTGGCGAGTTTTGAAAAGCCTGGAGACATGTTAAGAAAACTTTTTGGAGCCCTGAGATGCCTCTTAAGTTTCCAGGGGCGGAAAGGGATGTCAGCACCTCCAGCACTGCCAGCATCCACCGCGGCCAGTCGGTGTGGGGCCGAGGGCTGTTGTAGAGATGGAGACGTGTAGTGCGAAAATTAAAGTCTTGGTTCCTTTTGCTCTTCAAAAGATGGGAAAGTTGGTAACTGTGAGACCTTTGTGGCCTTGCAAAGGGCTGTATTTGGGTCTAAGAGTTTGGGACTAAAGCTTTCCTAAAGGATACCTGATATGCAAAGGTTGTTGGAAGTGAACTGCTCAGCTGATTTTTGTCAATGACCTTTGCATCTTCTTTATATGGCCTATGATCCATTTCAGTGTGCTGTAATACATTTGCTTCCAATGATGTCATTTTTGAGTAAAAATGAACAAATGGGCTTTTTCGTGTCATTTTTTAAATTCACACATTATCCAAAATATCAGAGCCGTGGATAACACCTGACAGATACCAGTGCAGTTGCTGTTTCAGCTGTTTCTGCTCATTAAATCAGTGAGGAGAGGAGAAGAAAACCTGATACATCTCCCCTCTTAAATTTAAGCCAGAAATATCAGGTAATTGAGTGAACGTGTCAAACTAATGCAAACCTTGAGCTGCAGCCCAGAGCTGCCAGGCTGGCCCAGTACTCCCAGAGAGGCACAGAGAGCAGCTCTGGGCAGAGAGGTCATCCTTACAGAGACATCTTCTGCAGGAAGATATTTTTATTTTCCAAAAAATAAAAAATATTTTCCAAGCAGGTGATAAATTTAAATCTTTCACTTACTAAAAATATCCCTGTCTCCAAGCATTTGGGTGGAGCTGGGGATGGTTTGGTTATTGCTGGACCCTGCTGGGGTGGCGGTACCTGGGAGGGGAAAAGTGGAGAGCCCTTCACAAGTGGGAATGGGGGTACTGGGATGGGGACCTGAAATCTCCTGCCTCCAGAGTGGATGGAGCACTGCCAAACCAAGCTGTGATCCGAGTGAGGGTGGGCTCCAGGCTCTGGAGTCAGCTGGCACCGTGTCCTTCCTGCTCCGGTGGCAGCTGTGGCTCCATGGAGAAGCAGCCTGCACAAACCTTCCTGAGCAAATAGCACAGCGTCTGAACTCTTACCTATGAAATTCAATTCTGGGTTTCCTAAAGCAATCTCCTTGTTCCACCAGCCTCATCAGGGAAGAGTGTAATTTCATTTAATCCATTTCTTGAGTTCAGAGTGAACGGCGTTGCCATCATGCTAATATCACTGCTCTGCCATCTCTAGAGACAGAGTGACGAGTTTGGGCCTGAAATCAAATTTGGCTCTGAGCTTCCCGAGAATCTATCAGCCAAATTACCCGTGGTCTCTACCCAGCAGCTTTGTCAAGCAGTTTAGTTCTGTGAGGATACATTAGGCCAGGCAGGAGAGGTTATATCGCTTTTTGTTTGGGGAGCAATGAAATGCTGAAGCAATATATATGCAAAGCAATCAAAATAGTTATAGTGAGGGCTGAGTGTTCATTTTCAGGACAATACAACCTCTGCCTTTTGGTATCCTCAGCTATTTTAATCTATGTATTCCTTCATATGACTGCAAATAAGGTTTTCACATCACAGGATGTGCACAAGCAGTTGTGGACATAAACCTCTATATAAGCTATAGAGATTAATGTCAAATATATGTATTTTGTGATAAGCACTCATGGACAGAGGGTGCAAATGGGTCCTGGCACAGCACTCACTTGAGCCCTCATTCTGATAACTATGTCTCAGCTCCACAGCATCAGCTGGTAGCCAATGGCACAACACTTGTTTTGCCAGTGAATAGCAAGTTTTCTGATAAATGAAGTTTGGGAGTGATGAGAATTATAGTGGGAAAAGGATGACTTCAGGGGATATTTAGACCAAAGGAAAGGTGAGATTTTGGAACAGCGCTATGTTTTGAGGTTCTCAGCTCACACTTCATTATCCCTCTTTGAAATTACATTCTTCTTTTAAATGTTGTCTTTAGATTGTAAAAGCAATCTGTAATGAGCTCAAATGATCCACAAGCTGAATTAAACCTTTGATTTCAGATTAAATGGTTTAGCCTGACTTGGGATAGAAATATTGTGACCTTGTCCTTTCAAAACATCCTACAAAAATAAGATGCTGGTTTTTGGGTGGGCTGTGGCTGTAAGGGGTCTCTATTCCCTTTGCAATCATTGCTTGGTACTCGATACAGCAACAGCTCTGTAACGTTATTAATATTAGGTGAAGCACATGGAAAGTATTCTTTTGTGCCACGTAAGCAGGTGAATAGGGGGGTTATGCCTCTTGGGAGATGTGTGTTCCACAGGGGGAGACTGGGAATTTCCCCGCTGGGCATGGCAAGCTGGGAAGCGTATTAATAGACATCATTACATTAGAATAATTGCTGTGGAATCAGCAAGTACATACATAATCTTTAATGCCTGGGAAATCTCACACCGTTTCAAAATAATTAAAAGTGGGATTAATCTAGATGCCAGACAACGCCTGCCTAATTACTAATGAATAAAGCTGTCTGAATGGCTGCAGCACCCTCAGCAGCATCAGCCTTTGATCCCCTGCTAATGGGCGACAGGGCAGGGGCCCGGCCCAGTCCTTGTCCCTGTCCCCGCAGGCGGTGACTGTCTGGAGGTCGGTGAGAGCCCACCCGGCCGCGGCACCCGCCGGGGATGCTCTGGGGAGATGCTGCTGCGGGGCTGGAGGCTCGGGATACACGGGGTATACGGGATACACGGGACGGGGGCCCAGCCCTCCTGGAGCACCCGTGGTCGTGCAGGTGCACTCTGCATATGGCTGAGAGCTGGCCCCGAGTCGGCCCCACGGCAGGGATTTGGGGACAGAGCGGGGTGTAGAAAGTGATTATATGGCTGGGTGAGAAACTGCAGATGGGCAGGGGCCCTCAGCACCAGCTCACATCCATCCCAAACATCAGCTCGGCAAAACCCCTCCTGTCAAAACCCCAGGCTGGTGGTTGCTCAGGACTCACAGCCTGGGCCAGGCAGGAACTTCTGCTCCTGGGAGCAGCTTCACAGTTTTATGAGGCTGTAAATACAAGAAGAGCCAAAATCCTCCCCACAGGGGAGGTGCTGTGATGCACATCCCAGCTGAGCCCCAGTGATACTGGGAACACAGCGGCACAGCCGGGGCATGCTGGCTGCGGGTCTGGATCTGGTGGGTAGAAGCCACTGCATCTGGATTGGTCCCAGGTGCCACTGTCTGGTGCCCAGTGTGCCCCATGGTTGTGCTCCCCAAAGGTGTTTGCAGACACCAGCCACAGATTTACAGTCATTACTGGGATTTGTGTGTTCTCTGAAGAACTGCCATACCTGGAGTAACTCCTGCTGCTGGACTGAAGGCCATGTAAGGAAATCCCCTTTCCTCTGTTCCCATTGCTGGGTGTTTAGTGATGATGTGGGATAACCTCAGCTGCTGCTGGGAAGTACATTTACTGCTGCCTTTGCCCCATTTGTTGTAATCCGTAGAGGTTTTTTTATGGGCATGTGTTTATTTTGATTCAATATAAAATCACATGGTTAGCCCCTCAGATCAGAGGGGCTAATTGCTGGGGTGGACAGATGAGTGCAATGAGCAGATCTGGGTGGATTGCTTATTTATATAGATAAAAGTTACAGGTGCTTCCTGGGAGTAATGAATTGTGAATAAAAAGTAGTGATATGCTGAGTTTTTAAAATACAGAAACATATATTCTTACAGTACAAGTGTGTGGGAATAATGAGGAGGGAATCACAGAACTGATTCCCTCAGGTCCTGTGCTCCAGTGTCCAAGTTTGCACATGGAGGACTCACACCTGGAGGCGGCCCGGGTGGTGCCAGGTACCACTGTTGTTGGCAGGCAGCTAAGCCCAGAGGTGTCATGTGGGCAGCTATTGCCAAGAGGAATGGTGGAGAGCTCTTCCTCTAGCCAAGGAGCCTGAAATGTGGCCATCATTCTGGAAATCACTAAAGATTTGTGAGCTGGGAGTGGGCTAAGCCCCTCTTCAGAGATACGTTTGGGACCTCACGTCTGGGACTGCTCAGGGAGGATGAGTGGGGGCACAGAGAAGGACAGACAGTGTCCATGGTGAGTCCTTGTCACAGCCCTGTGCCCCTCTGCCCTGCCATACCATGGGTATCACTGCCGTGTTTCAGCTGCATCCATACTGGGATTGCTCACGGATCCTGCCCAGGGAGCCCACGTGCACCAGGCTCTGCCGAAAGAACACTGCCTGCTGGGCTGGATCAATGTGCCAGGGAGGCACTGCCAGCTCCACACCAGGCAGAGGGGGCACAGTTGGCAGCAGCAGCTTTCCCAAAGAGTCCTTTCCCTCGTGTCCTCAAGCTCCATCATGGAGAGAACACAAATTATAATTAAGGATGTCTTGCCTTCCTCCAGTGCCCTTGAGAGCACATTCTGCACCGTGACTGCCTGGCCATCCGTGCCCATGGTGTGTGGGTGGCTCTGCAGGGTCGCTGTGGTGCTGCTGACTCACACAGAGTGCCACTTCCCCTCACCAGCCGGTCACAACATTGCAATGCTGCCTTTTTTTTTTTTTTAATTTCCTTTTTATGGCTTTGCTGAGAAAATGCTGCATCGGCATCAGTGCATGCAAAGTGCTGCCTGCAGAATTCTAACTCCCTTCCAGGGCCTTTCGGGATGTTGCTGCCAGTCTGGAAGGAGTCGTGCTGGCTCTTTGTCAAACATCATATTGATTTTAAAATTACTCTAATGGCTCTTTAAGGCAGTGCACTTTTTGTGGCCTTCTGCATTTGTCATAGCTGATGCATCTCTTTCCCGTGGAAGGGCAGAGGGGCGGCATTATCTGGTTTGGCTGCATTGATTTTCTGGGAGTGCCAGGTCAGATTTTGGATGGGGAGAAGAAGATCAGAACTGAAATGTCTGACTCTCCATTTTTTCCCCAGTGGTGCTCAGCTCCTGGGCAGGATGAGACTCACAGAACACACTCTGTCAGCAGAGTTTTTCCTCCCAAGACACCCGGGTGGTGGATAAGACAATAGTGCCTGGGCTGGAGGTTTGTAATTCACAGACTATGAGCTGTGATGAAAGGGAAGTGGAGTCCACATACTTCTGCTTCCTTCTTCTTTACTGAATCTGGCAACCCATGCCCTAAATCCTCACCCCTTTGACCTGGCTGCTTTTCTGTCACTTCTGAACAGAAGTGAAGGCCAAACCAAAGGTTGCAGAGGCAGTGCTAGAAATTAAGATGTAAAGGTGAGTCATTCTTCACCTTCTGCAGGCTGCAGAACAGCCTTTCCATGAGGATAAATACAATCTCTGTATCTGTACAGTCAGCTGTTAATACTGTAAACTAAGTACAGTGTTTTTCAGATTACTGAATCATTGCTGTTAGTAGAACAAGCAGCCCAAGCAGGCTGCCAAGGCAGGAGATGAAAGAAATCATTAATTTTATGTTTCTGGTTCATGCACAAATTTCTGAGCGGGGGTGATTAACTGCTGGAACAAGCCACTGAGGGGAGCAGGGGATTCTCCAGTTCCTGCTGTCTCCAGATGAAGGCTGGCTGCTGCTCTGTGAGGGATGCTTTTGCCAGACAAAGTTGCACTCTGTGCAAGCGCAACCAGCTGAATTGTGGAGGGAGCCCACCAAGTCCAGGGGCCAAGTGGAGACAATCTAATCATCTCAGCCACCCTTAACACTTGTGATATGCTCTTAGAAAAGGTCTTGCTGCTGTTCTGAATATTCATGGGCCAGTTCATTCTGTCCCCTTAAAGAAATATCTCAGCTGGCACCAGCCTCTGGGGCAGTGGTCCGGTCCCCTGTGCCTGCAGGGATGCTGCAATAGCTGCAGGCTTCTGTCCCCTGCAGGATGCTGTGCAGGGGCCATTCTGTGCAGCCCTACAGCCTTCCCTGGAAGGGAAACCCAGCCATGGAGAGGTGCAGCACTTTGCTTTTGGGGGTGGGAGGGAGGCTGCCCTGAGGGCAACAGCACGGCAAAACTGCCTCTCATCAGTCAACTGCAAAACAGAACTCTCCTGCTCTGCAACCTGTTGATCATTTTATGTATTGCTTGTGTGCAGCAGGTCATGGTAGAGGCCAGTGGTCCTCATCTGATCCTGGCACTGCTCATCTTCCTCACAGACCTTGTGTGGGGGTTTGGATGCATCTCCTGCACTTGCATGCAGCACCATAGCTCTGATCCTGGTAAATGGGTCTGATTAATTCTCAGGGCTGATAATAATTAAGCAGGATGCACCTTGGGTTTGCTTGAGCAAAGTGTTGGGGTGTGGCTCGTTTCTTTTGCTTTGACTGATGGTCAGCCTGGCTCCTCAAGGGAGGGCTCAGCATCCAGGGGAGCAAAGAAGATGAAGTCGGGATAGGAGGGGACTTATCAAGCACGTGTCAAGGGTGACTTTCCTGTGAGACATCAGAGAAGAGTTCATTTCTCAGGCTCCCAAAGCCAAGGATGCTTCTTGACATAGGCTGTTGTGTGAGGAAGACTTTGCTGCTGATCATGGAGCTCAGTTATTAGATGTTCCCACCTGCCACGCAGCAGAGATGCCTGGACATCATAACCCAGCCTGATCTTGGCCCTCATCCAGTGCCAGGATCTCTGTCCTCAGGGCAAAGTTCTCCCCTCCCTGACCCCATCTGAGGTCCAGGGGGAAAAAGAGGCATATATTGAAAGAATTTCTATGTGCTGGCCAAGTTCTGCTTGGTATTCAGAGGTGGAAGAAAGTAGGAACCTTAATGTTTACATCCGTATCAATTTAGGCTTTAATTTAGGCAATATAATGCAATCTTTCTCTGGACTTTAATAGCTTTTCTATTGTTTTGTGCCACAGCTACTTGGAAATGTGAGCTTCTTTACTATGTGACTACTTAGACCAATAAAGGAGCTGTTTACTTAACACATTAGTTTGCAGGCAGCCTCCTGCGAGCCTGCTGGTGGAGGCTGCCTTTGTCCATGGCTGTGAGTATGAATATGCATAATTAATAAATGTTATTTGCTGGTCATTTACTCCTGAGTGTCTCAGATCTCCTTGACCGAGAAATTCCATCTCTTTGAGATCTAATGAAAGGTTTAGACTTTTTAATTTATTTTCTTAGATTAGTCTCAGAAAATAACCCTATTATTCTAATGGGTAGATCAGTCCCTGAGGAAGATATGAATAAATGAAAAAGCAATAGGTGAAAAATAGGCCAGAGCTGCTATTACAGAAGAGTCTTTCTGACCTTTTAATTTTTGGTTCAGAAACACAGGAAATCAGACTTTGAGCGTGCAAAATGCAGCCGGCTGCTCTTGCAGCCCCAGCAGCTGTTTTTCTGTTCATAAGTGGCAGAATTTCTACTAGAGCAACCATCTTCTCTGGAAATACATTTTAAGTGACTGTTGTATTAAATCAATTTTAGGTTGCATCGAGTGCACAAAATTCGCTGTCTGTGTTCAATCCCATTTTGGATTGTACACACTAGAGGGAGCCATGGAAAAACCAATCGCCAGCCTGCTGCCAGGCTCCTGCGTTTCTCCCCAAAGCCCTGGGCCCTGCCTGCTCCTGACCTCTCCCCTGAGAAAATGAGTGTCTTTGAGGAGTAAACCCTTAAAAAAAAAAAGCTGTAGGAGCAGTTTGTTGAAAGTAAAGTGTATTGCTTGAATATTCTGGTGTTGGTCAAAATTTTAGGTGGGAAAAAGGCGTTTATTTCAGTACATCTAAATGTTGCCTTTTGAGAATGTCCCAGGTTGGTGATGTTGGTCCTTTTGGATGTTGCCCTGTATTCCTGTTCCCCACTGAAACATTGTGTATACATCCAGGAGATGCTTTTACATAGTATCCCACTCTCAGGACTACAGCCATTGTTGAAGGTATCCAGGACTCAATTAAAATGTTTCAGGACACAGGAAATTATTTTTGCAACTCTGTTTCATCTGAAATTCCATCTGTTTCTCCTGCTTCCAGGATCTTTGTGTGCCCACCACCCACAAATTTGCCTAACCTCTTCTTAAAGTCCCCTGTGCTCCCAATACTACTTCCCAGAGAGGGGAGTCCCTGGGGCTGGAGGAGAGGGAGCTCCTCTGCTTTCCTTCTGCCTGAGCCCTCTTTGTGTTGGGAAACAGGGAAAGAGACCTCCTAGCTCACCAGCAAAGTACCAGATTCTGACTGCCTCCTGAGCCCCTCATTTTCCTGAGCTAAATGATGCTTGTTTATAAGGGATGATTTAGGATAGCCAATATTCATTTTTGCCTCCTTTGGGAGCTAATATTGGGAACTGGTGATGCAATCCCTGTGTGCGGATGGATCTTTGAGGAGGTTAATGCACTGTGCGAGGCCAGGACGAGCCGTGCAGCCACTCCAAGGCCTGTACTTTCACAATGACTATTTGCCCTGTCAGCTTTATGGAAAAGAGTGGGGCTGTTGGTGGAACATGGCTGGAGTCAGAGCAGGGATATGAGAATTTAGCCCATGCTGTTGTTAATGGTGGTCACAGTGCTGCACATGTGAAGCCCAAGTGATAAGGGTGCTGGCTGTTTGCTTTGCTGCCTTACAGCACAACAGCAGCTTTGTTGGAGCTTTGATGAGCTGTCTCTGCTGCAGCTTGGGTACAGGCTGCTTTTCTGTCTGCAAGGAAACATCATCTCTGTTAAGGCAGAAATGTTTCCCTCTGAATGACAAGAAAAGAAAAGCCTAGCAGAGGTCTCATCAAGTGCTGTTCCACTGATAAAACAGAAAATAGGACAAAAGTTTTCTCCCATCAAACAGGGTTATTCTCAGCCAAGAGCAGACATCTCCCATTTATTTATGTCCTCTTGCTCCTGTGCTCTTTTCATGCTCCCATCTGTATAAAGTTTTAAAGCGGCTCTGGGCCTAACACTGCAAGTCCCCAAAAGACCTGTCACTGAGGTAAATAAATGGAGCAACAGGCTGGGAGAGAGTAACAGACACCAGCTAACTAATCGGGAAGGCTTTCCAGGATTGCAGCTGAACCCTGGCACAGAGGTGGATGCACAGCTCAGCAGGTAGGAGACACACACTGTTGATTTGAGGGTCAGGGGTTGGAGCTGTGGCAGTGCAAGGATTGCCAGCAATCCTTCCTGGCCTCTCCTGCTCTCCCACAGAGATTGGTGCACCTTTTGTAAGTCATGGAAAAAGAAGTATTAGCTGAGTAATGCTTAAACAAAGCCTCTGTGTGTTTGGGGACAGTGGGGAGTGTGCAGGCTGGGCTGCCCAGGCAGCCCAAGAGTAGATTTAGAGCAGCTTTTAGCTTCTGATGAAGCCTGGCACGCGCTTCTGCTTGGACCAGTGACCCTGGAGGAAGAAATGAGAACGCATTTGGGAAAGGGTGATACCTCCGTAGCGTCATATCCTGAGTCCACCGGATAGGAGGGTGGACTCCACTGGGGAGGTTTGTTTCAATCTAAGATGGAGATATTATTCCAAAGCGATCTGCAATGCACACCAGACACAATGTCTCTCAGTGCTGTGATCTGCAGGGAAAGGTCTCCAGGGGAATGGTGCTGGTTGTGTTTGGAGACGATGCCACAATTCAGAGGGACGCACCAGGGACCGTGTGTGTTCAGGTTCACCCGCATGCTGGACATTGTTGGGAAACAATTTTTCTCCTTTTGAGATGCATCTTATGCTCTCCAAAGGCACAGGTGAGTGCTGAGGGGCAGAGTTGTGTCCCTCACCATTGTACCTGGTTTTATTTAGAAAAAAGCCAGCAAGGCTGGCAGAAACCATTGTTTGTGATATGATGCAGCAATTGAAAGGAGAAACTCTGCTTTTTATGGCTCTCAAGGAAAGACGTCCCATTTAGCCCAGGAGTAGCAGCTGTTCTCCCAGTTTACAACACACAAACAGACTGCATTGTTTTCTGATTTGCCTTTTTTATTACAGCAGATATTGGATTGATAGCTAGCAAAAAAACCCCAAAAGCCAGAAGACCAGCCCAGCTGGTTCACTTTACGCCATTTGGGAACTGTAGGAGCTCAGCACATGCTCTTCCAGGCAAATACCACCCAGGTACACCCGTGATCAGTGTTGCTATCTCTGGGTGCATGGGAAAAGGGTCTTCTTACAGTGGGTGGGGCAGCGAGCTAGTGGTCCCAGGGGACCTTCTTGTATATGGGATGTATACAGGAGCTGGGAGATGCCCCACGAGCCAGGCAAGAACCAGCCCGTGAGGGTGGCTCTGCAGCCTGTTGGGAGCACTGCAGTCAAAAGGGACTTTTCTTCCTCAATTCATCAAACACAATTGCATTAATGTGAGGGAGCAGAGCACTGAGTAAGCAGGGGCCATTTTAACAATGTGACAGTGTCCTTTTATTTATTTATTTATTTAACCAAGATCGCACCTACAGATGGCTGAACTGATTTCTGTAAGTCAGGCTCCTCCGTGTCAGGTGCTCAGTGGGTATTGCTACCTCAGCTGATATTTCTGCAGGCAGCACTGGATTTTTTTTAGAGCTTCCTCAAGCTCATCTACCCTCCCGGCTGCTCTCACGGTGTAGCAAAGCAAAGGGGCTTCTGCCAAGGCTTGCCAGGCAGGCCACTCCGCAGGGCTCTCCTCTGCCTTCGGGTGACTTGAACGCTTGTTAATTGGCAGCAGGTTCTTAGCCCTCGCTGGAGGCAAAGGCTGTGCCAACACGCTGCTTCCTCCACCGCATCGCTCCCGTGATTACAGCTTGACTCAGCCTTGCAGTGCTGCTGTTCTTCCCTTCTGAGCCTCTCCTGGGAGCCAGAGGTTTTGGCAGGCACTCCCTCCGTGTAAGCTGTCTCTGGGGACCGGGGTTCACTTACCAGGACCGTCTCACATGTGCCCAAATTGGCTGCAGGCTCAAGCCATCGAGGTAGAGCAGCGAATGCCAGCAGCCAGTGAGTCAGTGTACTCCCATGGTATTTGCTAGGCTTGGGTGGGGTTCCTCAGAAATGCCAGTTCACTTCCAAACGAACATAAATCACGACATTTATACAAGCTTTAGTTCCACAGATCCCTGTTTAGCGGCCAGGATGGGGTTTACAGTTAATTAAAAAAACAAAAAAGAAGAGGGCATGTGAAAGCAAGACCCAAATGTGTTTAATAATTATCCCAAGAGCGAAAACTTTCACTCTTCTTTCGGATGATGACAAACACTGGGGAGCAGCCGCCCCCGGAAACTCGGGCCCCTCCTGCCTCCCTCCCTTTGAAGCTTGGTTTCCTTCCCCTCGGCGGTGCGGCGACGTGACTGGGGACAGTATGTTCATCACATGCTGGCACTCGGGCTCTCTGCAGGGCTGAGCCCGACTGCTCCTGCAGCCGCCCATGTCCTCCCTGCAGAGCAGCTCCTGCGTGGCTGCTCGGGAGAGGGGCAAATGGGGCGGCTGCAGTCATTTGCTGTCTTTGGAGAAGGAATCCCTCCTTCCCCATCTTGCCTGGCTCTGCACAACTCTGCAGGGGTGACTCGTGTGGGACAGGGGGGACAAGAACACTCCCTTGCTGGAGGAAGGGACCAAGCATTTTTCTGTGGGTAATCCACCATAACAGTCAGCAAAGAAAAACTCCCAAACCCTTTTGGTTAAAACAACTGGATCTCTCTTATCTGCTCACACAAATCGAGAGCATCTTTTCCTGCCCTCTTGTTGCTAATCCAAGTCAATTGATTTGAAAGCCTGGATACCTGATGGCTGGGGTCTCGTTTGCTGCATGTACCTGATGCTCACAGCCACCCACAACCCATTGCCTCCTTTGTGAGCCTTGTTCCCCTCCTGTATTTCTACCTTTGACGTTACATTCCTTCTCTTGCAAGTCCAAAGAACAAAGCTGTCTGCCCCACGCACTCAGGCACTCCTTCTTTTTCTAACTGAGCTCTGCAGTGCAGAGTTATTAATAAAAAATCACAACGTCATGTACAGCCCGCACCATCACATCTGTCAATGTCACCACCATGCAAGATTGTGTGTTTTTTCCAACTTTTAGTGTTTCTTTGCTGCAGAGGTTGTTTTAAAGGAGGAAAGCTGAGAAATCCCTCCCTACCTGCCAGAAGTGAGTGATGATTTCAGTTTGGGGTGTGCCAGTTTGATGTCATCATTTGTGGTTATTAAAAACTGTTATTTGTGAATCTTCAGCTGCTAAAAATAAATGAATTCTAATACTCTACCATGATTTATCTTATTGAAGGTGTCAAAATGATCCCGGTTTGTCAACATCTTATGTAAGATGTCATTTTCTAAGCAGTGCTCATGGCCTGTGTCTCTGCTCACTCCTTGGTAACACATTTAAGGTTAATACTCAGCAGTGGCCATTAAAAGCAGCTTCTGCTTGAGTGGGGTTAAGTTTTGAAAACTTATTTTCAGCATTTTCCATAGTTAGTACAATACAGAAGTACAGGAATACAATGCATGACCCTGGCCCAGCAAATGCTGGGTTTCGCTGCCGTAATGGTGAGTGATGTGCAAAGCAACTTTGGAATCAAGGCCTCTATGCCCTGACACATTGAGGAATTCACTACAAAACCTTCTGAAGAAAATGTTGCAGCAAAAAAATACAACACAACAGAAGGCAGATTTTATGGTGGGGATCTTTCTGTGTTTTCCCTTTGCAGCATTGGTGGGACCTCTAATGAGTTACCACGCTCCCCCATAGCAGTGTTTGGCTCACTCTGTTGATTGTCTGATAGCGAGAAAAGAAATTAGCTTGTGGCTTTTTTAGTACCTCAGACGATTCTCTGAGGAATGTGGAGCAGGGGAAGGTGTCACAACATCAGCCTGAAGCACCAAGTTCCTCCAGCATGGGATGCAGAGACCATGGGTCTCATGACTCCCACAAAGGGATCTGCAGGTGGATGTGAGGGTGACAGTGGCCCAGAGAACCTCTGCAGCCTTCATCAGCCCTCTTGGCACAAACACTTCTGAAATAGTCTCTTTCTGTATGCATGTGCATTGCCACTGGGGTGCAGCTCTGCAATCTTGTTTCTGCTCGGCACATGGACTCCTTCATGTTACACATCTGTGGGCAGCCTGTGTGTACCTTAGTGGGGCTTTTGCAGGGGACAAGCAGGGCTCTTGCCATCACTGGCTCCCAGGGAGGTGGCACAGGACACAAATTGGATTGTTGAGAGCAAGCCGAAGCTGGAATTAGAGTGTGACTGTTGTGTCCATTGGGAGAGTAATGGCAGCCCCAGACCAACTCACTGTGCAGGCACACGGCTGTCAGGAGGGCTTGGTAGAGCCAAGGGAACAGGGTGATGGAGGGAGGGCTTCACTGGGACTCCAGTCCCATCCAGTCCTCCTTGTTGTCTGGTACGTGACGCTACCTGGGAGTCTCCTCATTTGCAAGTTTAAAGTCTTGTGGACTTCGGGGAAGAAGGTGGAAACTGCTGTGGGCTAGGCGGGAGGTAGATCTCTTTCAGCTGTAAAAATCCCTGACTGCCTTGTGCCAGCTTGTGTGAGTGGCCATTTACTTCCCAGTTGGAGAGCTGCATGGTGAGTGAGGGGGAAGGAAATTCCACTCTGTGCTAGAATTGCTTTGGTGTACAGCGTCAGGGATATTCCTTCCTCTGTTGTTACAACTACCTTACACCATGTGCTACTTTCTGCTGTTTTATTTATTAATAAGAGCAAAATGTCACTTGCTTTTGCAACCTGATAATGTGTATGTGCCATGGGGCGTAACATGGGAAGGACATTGAATATACCTGCTCCTTCTGCTATCCATGGGCTATTCACAAAACCACATTAGTATCCCTTCCCTCCAGACACTTGCCAAAGACATGAACCTCTCCTGCTTTGTAATTCCTGCCCAGGAGGTTTGTGTCACAGATGAGAAGCTATAGACTAAGACGCCCCAGTCTGGTCCTCTCTGGCCTCTTCCCCTTCCCTAGTCCAGTCCCAAGCACCGAAGCTTGGGATATTCCTCTTTCTCCTCTCTGGTTCACCCAGCTGGTCCTCTGACTGCTCCCAGGGTTGAGTGCACAACCCAGTTGAGTACCCAGCACAGTACTCATCGAATGCAGCCCCTCTGAATCCACCAGCTAAGCCATCTGCTCAGGTGTTGCAATTTTGTGCAAACTCCAGCCTACATTTTGCAAGCATGGGCACAGACAGGCTGCCTCGAATGGATGCTGAGAGCAGGTCACACACTTGTACAGTGTGCAAGCAGCTGGAGATGTAAACCACCACCTCTACAGAGAGGAACCTGCCCTGTGCCAAATATGGGATGTGGCATGAGTCAAAATGAGGGACACCAGGAAATAATAGACTTCACAGGAAGGAGAGCAATAATTTGCAGCTGTAAATCACCTTTCATCTACAGATCACAGAGCTGTCTCAAGCACTAATTAGCACAGCCTAGCAGCATCCCTGCCCCATAACTAGCGCGGGGCAATGGTTATTCCATCTCCTGGCATGCAGCCACATGTCCTTGCAGGCACCAGCAAGAGGCAACTGGCTTGCAAGGCTGGTCCTGTTCCACTTCTCACAGCCGTGCTGGAGGTTCCCCGGCACCTGTGCCAAGGCGCCGCTGTGTGTCCCAAGCCAGTGCAGGTTTGGTGTCTGCTTCCACAGCAGGTAAGCGAAGATGGGCCAGGGGGAGCAGAACACACTTGGGATCCAACCCATTTCTGCTCTGGGTTCTATCTGATATTTTCTATGTGGAAATCACTACTTAACTCAAAGAAAACTTGAGTGAGCAAGGTAAGCTCCTCCAGGAGCAAAAGTCCTCCTTAGCAGCATTTTAAGTAAGTATGGCAGGGAAGTTTACAATCTCCTAAAGTTTTCATAAATATACGTGTGTGTATATATTTAAATACATATATTTACAAAACATTTTCAAAAAATCTAGAGTTCTTTAACCTTGGTAGTTATCTCTGTAATGTTTGGGAGACACACCCAAAGCACTTGTTAACTCTGGCATGAAGCAGAGAAGACAAGTTTGCAAGGATATGTACATGGAGTTGTTCATATTTGTCGGGAAGTGTGAGGAAGCCTCGCCAGTCCCAGCCTCAATTCCCTGCTTCTCTGAGTTGAGTCATCTTTCCTAGGAAAAATGAAATATGCTTTTCTTGGAAGAATTTAAATGTGAGAAAGTGGCATATACAGGAAATTTCCCAGTCAGCTGTAGGTGAACCAGACCCGTCTTCCCGCCCCCTGGGCTGGGTACCTACAACACACCAGCAGCACCCCACTGCCTGAAGGGCACAGCATGAGTCTCTGGGTTGCAAAACTTGTCTATTTTGAGTTTGTAGTGAGCAAAATGAAGCAGAAGTTACTGGGCTTCATGTGGGAATTGAAATGTAAGACTGTGAAATATGGGAGAGGGGAATCAGACTGGTTAGTCTCTCTCTGCATCTGAAATGTCTATGAACATTGTTGAAATACTGTGTGTGATCATTTTGCATGGCTGAAAATAGCTCTGCAAGGTGCCGGGTGGCAGTGCAAGCCAGCCCTTGGCATCACACAGCTCCCAGCATCACTTTATTGTCACACCAGGAGCTTTACTGTACAAAGAAAGCACAACTGGAGTCTGCTGCTTTGTCCATGTTACAAGGAGCTAAATTAAAGGCTAGAGAGATTTTAATTTGCTCCAGGACATAAAGAACGTTGGGGCAGAAGTGAGACCTGCAAGCTCCAGCTGACAGTCCCTTGCCCCGACTTCTGAATGATGTGGGATTCATTTCCTTCGTTACAAATAACCTTGTTTATAACCTCTGTTTCATGATTCAGCTTTTCTGCAGTCATCAACTGATCGCCATCAAAGCAGGGCAGCATCAGATTTCAGGAGGAAGATGCAATAGGCTGTTGCAGCTCAGGCGTGCTCCTTGCAAAGGGCAGTTCGATGGAGGAAATGAGGGATACCTTGTCAAAGCGTTGCTCTTTTTGTAGAAGAGTTCTCCTCTCTGAGATCCCTGTGCCAAAGCCTAAAGTGCCTGGAGCTCCTGTTGTGCAAATCCCCACCCATGGCTTCTGCCCTGCCAGAAACACCAGTGCCTCATCACCATGAATGTGGCCCCGTGCAGGCCCAAAGCTAGACAAACGTGGTTTTCCTGGTTCCTCTCCTCCTTCTTGCCTGTAGGTCAGAGCATCAGACATGCACTGCTCTGCATACGGCGACCTGGAGCCCTACCAGTGGCACAGCTACCAGTTCTACATTTAAAGCAAGACTCATTGCCAAGAAAAATCTCCTAGAAAGTCCCACACACCCATTTTTATTCCTCGCACTGTGGTGTGACATGTCCCACAAGCAGCACAGCTCCCCAGCCTTCTAATGACCATGTTGAGAGGGTTTGCTCACTGCTGTGTTATGTTGCCTGCAAAAATCAGGCTACACAGCTGCAATCCTCATCCCATTTAGCAGACTGGAAAGCAGAGGCACAAAATGGAAAGGACCTTGATTTTTGTCTAGCTCTGGATTAAGTTGCCATGTTCAGGTGGGTCAGCAACAGCTGGCCCAAGTGATGTGCCCATGGACACACAAATAATCAGTAGCAAAGACCCAAGCAGAAGCCAAACCCTTGAGACACCATCTTGTGGTGCAAATTTTTGCTGGTCCTTCTTCTTTCAGGAGCTAATCCTTTGTCCTTGCAGGAAGAGGAATTTTCTGCAAATGTGATGGTTTTTTTTACACCTCATGGTGTGTTTAATGTTTAACAGTGGGCTCATTATGGTTTTATTAGCAGCACGTAATGCTTTGTCATCTTCAACTGACTTTGCAAACATTAACTAATTGATCTCAACTATGAATCAGTGGTGGTAACTAGGAAGGGAGGTGAAGTGGTCTGCTGGTGGTCACTGGGGAAGTGGTTGTCAGAACAGGGCACAGAAACGAGGGCTCACACTTTGCTGCTCACACCACGAACATGACAGTTTTATTAGTGTTATTTCCATTAGTGCTGCTGTCAGGGAGGGCTATTCTGTGTGTAATAAACAACCCTCAGCTGCTTCTCTCTGCCTCTGGTTGAGTTCATACTTGACAAAATGTCAACAAACCCCAAAAAATTCTCAATTAAAAAAAAAAAAACAAAAACAAAAAAAAACCCCACACACCCACAAAAAAACCCCACCTGACTTTGTTTTCCTCAGTGATCCAGTGGTTGCTGGTTGTTTTCCACTACCTCTAACAAAATGCGTAATTCAATTATCTATATTTGTGGGAATTAGATGTTAAGGTCAAAAAGGAGCAGGGTTGCTTGCAGCCACAGCCTGAGAGGTTTTTAAGGGCCACATCGGCAGAGACTGACTTGAAGCATCTTGAAGCTGGCTGCCAGGAAATTAGCTCCTCGTTTGCAGTATGCAGAACGTGCACGGCGGCTTCATGATTTACTCACTCATCTGCTTCACATTGCACCTACTCTCCCTCGCGACTGTCCTGGCGTACGCAGTCTTCTGTTGCAAAACAGGAGTGAAAATGAGCGCTGCAGTGTGGAAGAGCTGTGCCGCTACCCAGGTAAGGGTGGCCAAGCCCGGCAGGGACACGGCCCCCTGTGCGGGGGAGTGACAACATCTTTGGCGACGGGAGGCTGTGGTGGTGACTTTGAGGACAAACGAGATGTGTCTGGGGGGATGTGATGATTGCTTGGGGGCAGGGGGGATACAGCCCCTCAGTGAGGGGGTGCAATGATGGCTTTGGACATAACGATTGGTGCGGTGGGGGGAGGTGATGGTGACTTTGGGGACAGCAGGAACAGAGCAGGAAGGTGTAATATTGGCCTTGGGAACAGCAGGGGTACAGTGGGCACATGTAAGGGCGGCTTTAGGGACAGAGGGTACAGAGTGGGAGGGTATGATGGTGACTTTGGGACAGCAGGGACACAACGGGGGGGATGAGATGGTGGCTTTGTGGACAGTGGGGATGCAGCCCCTCAGCAGGGGGCTGTGATAGTGGCTTTGGGGACAGAGGGTACAGAGTGGGAAGGTATGATGATAGCTTTGTGGACAGTGGGGATACAGCCCCTTAGAAGGTGGATGTGGTTGTGTTTTTGGGGACAGTGGGGACACAACAAGAAGGTGTGATGGTAGCTTTGGGGACAGCAGGGACACAGTGAGGACATGTGATAGTGACTTTGGGAACAGCATGGATACAGTGGGGGTGTATGATGGTGGCTTTGGGGACAGAGGGGACACAGCAGGAATGTGTGACGGTGATTTGGGGACAGTAGGGATTCAACCCCTCAGTGGGGGGATGTCTCGGTGGTTTTGGAGACAGTGGGGACTCAGCAAGAAGGTGTGATGGTGGCTTCAGGGATAGAGGGGACATGTCAGGGAGGTGCAATGGTGGCTTTGGGGATGGAGTGGACATGCCAGGGAGGTGTGATGACACTTGTGGGTGAAGGGGACACGGAAGGGAGGTATGGCGGGGGCTTGGGGACAGTGAGGATGCAGCCCTTCAGCAGGTGGCGGTGGCTTTGTGGACAGGTGGGCTCGGTGCGGGGAGCGGGGATGGCCGTGGCACAGCGGTGCCGGGAGGTGCCCGGGCATCCCGCTCAGCGGCGGGAGCGGAGGCCCCGGGGCGCGTCCCGCG
>VWZT01013648.1:459235-491723 GCA_013397055.1 Pachycephala philippinensis | reverse complement strand
TGCGAAGTTGTTGCTGGCTCCCAAAATGTTTGGTTTTTTTTTTTTTTTTTTTTTTCTTCTCCTCCTTTCTTTTGCTTCATTTACTTGTGCCATAGTTAAAAGCCTCGAGATGTTTCCTTCAATTATTCCCATGTGCCTGCTGATGGAAACACCCACCCTTCGCCCCCCTCACCCCTACCAGGCCAGGTTACGCATTTTGGAAAGTGCAGCCATGATAGACAGAGCAAGTTCTCTCTCCCATTTTGCCCCGGCCTCGCGGTGTGACAGCTCGCGGGAGGTGTGCCTTCCCACCGGGAGCCACCCCCTTGCTGAATCATCGCCGAGCCGTGGCCGGACAGCTCGTCCGCCCGGGCAGCGGAACATTCCCCGGCCGAGCATGAGGCGGTGGAGAGGCTGACGCGAGGCAGAGACCTGTTAACATTCGGCTCAGGCGCGGGCGAGCGGCTGCGGGGAGAGAACCTCCCCGTTTCATGGCAGCGGGAGCTGCGGATGCAGTTTTGAGCTCAAAAGCAAGACGTACGCCGCTGTAAGGAGCAGCCCCTGCTTTTGAGGTAGTGAAAGTCCGACTGCCTGGTCCTGCAGCTTTTGCCTCTGAAAATTCCCCTCTTGCGCAGATAGGCTCCTTGTGTGATCAGCACCTGGCTCGGGGAGCAACGTGCGAATTCGTGGTGTTGTGGCTCTTAGCAATAATCCTATATTGTGTTTGCGTAGGGAAGTGTATGAACAGTGGTGTCGTGTCTGTGCTATTTGCCTAAAACTAGTTTATTCTGCGCTGATGGAAGTAATTGCCTTTGTTACCATGAGGAAATAATGACTTAATCTTTTTGGGGCTTGGGGTGTGAGTGTGTCAGATGCTGAGGTGTTGCTAGTTATCCCTGCCTCCATTCAAAGGTTGCTAAAAAGTAAAAGAGTGAGAGGTGGGATGAGCAATTTTCAGCTGGGGTGTACCAGGCAAGACTAAATTGCAGCAGTTTTTGGACATGTAACATGATCCTGTAATTAGAGTGAGGTTATAGTCTATACCACATTGAAACTATCGAGTGTTTGAGAGCAGTCTGAATTAAACTAGTTATTCTGGGATTATGCAGAAGTAGAAGTAATACAGTTAAAGTTTCCCTAGAGCAGCTTCCATGGGGTTGCAGAGATGTTTTCCCCTTATGGGTCCTCCTTGTGGGTGTTTTGCTGTTAAGGTAGTATGTGGAGGCTGCAGTGGTGCTGCTCTTCAAGTTGAAGAAACACCTTACATGGCACAGTCCTCCTCCTTGGAGCTTAATTTACTAATGAATGTCCAAATCATGCATCTTGGTCCTGGGAGGGCAAAAAGTCCTGAAGGGAGGACTTGGGCGTTCAGCCTCGTGCAGAAGTGAAGTACTTAAAGGACTGTCATTTGGTCTTAAAACTTTCCTGCCCCCATTACTCTCCATACCCCAAGAAAGATGAGTGTTAGCAAGTCTGGTGGAGAGCCTGCAGGCTGTGGTCTTTTCAGTGCTCCTGCCAGTGGGGCAGGATCTTCCTGGGGTGGCTTCAAGCGGCTCTGGTTTGCTGTAGGATTGTACTGGTGTGGAGCTGCACAGGCAGACCTGGGAGGCTGTGCAGAGTTACTGTGTGTGGGCACCAGCTCTGCTCATGGGTGCTAATTTCCCTTGGTGTGCGTGCGTATATATATAGACATGGTACATATTTAAATGAAGTAATTTTAAAGTAGAGATGGCCCAGAAAAGTTTGAGAACTATTTTGGTGTTTTGAGTGTTTCTCTGAAGACAATGGACTGTGTTGAAGCTTCTAGGTGTTACGGGATGTGCGTATAGCAGGAGAAGGAGCAGTCTGCTTTGGGCTCAGCTGGCCTTCCTAGGAGCGGCTGAGTTTTATGTATGTACCTGGTTCAGCCTGTTTACAGCTGTGTGGCTGCTGCAGATCTGGTGCTGCCTTATGGGCCTTTAATGGGATATGTTGGCAGGGGCCCAAAGCAGGCCTGGTGGTCAGCAAGGAAATTGGCCTCATGGTGCTGTAACTGTGCTGCTCAGCGTCCTGCAGCATCTGACCAGGTCAGCAGAATTCAGGGTGCCACATCCTTTCCACTGCTGTGAGGGAGTGAGGGACCCACATGGAGAAAGAGGGAGTGGATCTAGACTTGTCATTCCTCCCTCCCAGTGCTGGACCACGTGCTGCAGGAAGGTCACTGACAGTAGGGGTGCTGGGAAGTTGTCCCTCTGAGATGTTGAATCCACACAGAGGATTTTCTAGTGGTTTTCGTGCCCAGTTCCACTTCACAAGCAATGGGGGCCTGCTCTGCCCTCTTATTCTCTGTTGGGGAATGGCTGGCATGAGCCTTTAATGTTATTCTTAGAATTTTACAGACCTAGAAATTTTCTCCTGGGCTTGTCCCATCTTGGCAAGAGGAATATGCGGAGCTTAGAATTTTGCACTTATGATGCCATCAGACGTGAGGCTTTGAGGGGCTGTTCTGCACGTTTAAGGGAATCTCAAAGTGCAACTTAGAAACTTGTGACTGCAGAGAGAGAGGCTGTCTTTCTTACTTTTTGCAGCATAGCTTGCATATCAGTCTTGAAGCTGGTGGTGTGGTGGAAATGGTCCTTCTTCCTTTTCCTCCTGTCTCTTCCATCCTTGTGAATTAAGAATAATCTTGCAGAATAACAAGAAAAGATGCTAATTTTAGCCATCACTCATCTTCTCCATGTGGCCACAGAAATGGTTGTATTGGCACAATGACTTTGGGGGGCCCGGCAGGACAGGATGAGGCTGGGCCACAGCATAATTGCATTGCTAATGTCTGGCAAATGGATCTTCCTAAAGGCACAAGGCAAACCATGGCTGTCCTAGTCACCAGTGCCTGCAGTTTAGTCAGGAGCCTGAAAACAAATGAAGATTTTCTTTGCAGCTAATGCAGGCAGAGGTGAAGATGATGAATCTACAGTCAGGATTTGGTGACTGATGCCCACAGTAGGACACCCCTTCTGTGCTGGTGGTGGCAACTTGGCTTTGTCAGTGGAGTGAACCATTGCATGACTCAGATGTGTTGGGAAAGAGTATGGAGCATTCATAAGAGCAGGCTTTTTGGACCATGAACATACTAGAAGTCACGTGTGGAAACTGAGTACTAGAAACACGAGGCTGCTTATCAAGAGGGAGGCTGAGCACTGAAAAGCACAGTTTGCTTAGATCTCAGTATCCAAAGGTAGTCATAGGAGTGATGGCTCTCTTGGTGTGCTTTGAGAACAGTGCAAACATCCAACCAAAGAACTGCCACCTCAGACAGACATGGCATCCTGCATTTCCATTGCCCAGGTCCAGCCTCCCAGAAGCCATCAGGAAAAATGTGAGAAAAATCTTTTGCAAAATGCTAGAAAATCTTGGTTGAGGAGCTACTGCAGCCTGGAAGCAGGGAAGAGAGAATATCTTTATTGAACAGTGTGTGTTTGCTCTTAAAATCCCTTAAAAGCTGTGAAGCTCAAGCTTGCTTGATTTACTGTGTTTGCCATATGTAATATTTCAGTGAGAAGTTTCAATTTGGTGTGGCTGAGTTGATGCAGGAGTTCCTTTTTAGATGATAGGGATTCACTTACCCATGTGTAATGTACCAGTTTGCTTTTTAGACTGTTTTTGTTTTTTTTTTTGGGGGGCGGGGACGGGAGTGAGCTTCTTTTTAATTGGTGTAGTCCAGACCTCTGGGCAGTGCATGCATCCATCTCTAGGGCAATGCTCAGGTTCTAATTTTTCATATGGTTTAAGTACAGACTTGTCTCTTTTGATGAAATGCAGTCTTTAAACTGGAGCATTTATAATAAAACATTCTGTAATTCTCTGTTCACCTCTAATGCAGCACCATAGGTACCCCAGACTTTCTATCTATGTCTGCTGCTGAAATGGAATTTCTTATTGTGCCCCCTAAGTATAGAAATTGTGTAAATGGATCCTTCTAGTTTGTTTTCTCCAGATTCCCATGTGTGCAAATTGCTGCCCCTGGCTAGATGATTTACCTGAATTTGTGCTTGTGATGCTTTTGCAGTTGGGCACCTCTTGCCTGCTAAGCTATGTAGTGCGTGTTGTTCTTTTAAAAGGTGTGTATCCTCCTCTTTTTCCATGCCATCTTCCAGGAAGGATTGTCTGCCCAGAGCGATGTTATCGTCTCCCATTTTAAATGGTGTCAGCAGATATTTGTTTTTTCCCTTCTCCCATTCTGATGCTTAGTACTCACCATGGGAATGAGTCGTCTTGTATTACTCACATGGAGCAAATCTATGTCTTGGCCTCCAAATTACATGGCCCTGCTGAGTGAGGGTGAGGGCCTAAGGAGCCCAAGTAAAGGTGCCAGGATCTGTTTGCGTGGGGTTTTTTTGTAAAAGCACGTAGGCCGATAGCAGGCTGAAAAAGCGGTGGCCTTCTGAGCTGGGTTTTTTATGTCTGAGGGCTTCTGAATGCATAAAATCAGAGAGAATGTGTCTGTGTAATCCGATCTGCTCTTGAAAGCCTTGTGGAGGGCTGCATGCTGCAGACATAAGCTGTGTCAATAAGAACTCTATTCACCCTCGGAAAACAGCCTCGTGATCGGGTTTGATTGGCAGGCTTCCTAAGGGAGGGCCTTTTTTTGAGAAAGAGCTCTGATTTTTTGGCGGTACTTCTGTCTGCCTTTTTGGACTCCCACTTACTGTTCTTTCCTTGGCGTGATAAACTTGGATATTTTTGCTGGGAGCTTGCTGGGGCAGAGGATTACATGTAGCACTGTAACCAGGAATGTGGGGTGAGTTTCCTTCCTTGCAGTGCAGCCCCTCTGCCAAAGCCATATTTATGAGCATGAAGGTGAGGGATTTAAAAGAATATGAGGTAGGACTGGAGGTCGCTGTGTGCAGGAGAGTGTACCATATCCTTGTGCGTGCTCAGGGTGCTGTCTGGCAGAACAGTGGCACAAAACACCCATCCTTGTAAAAGTCTCGGATGGTAATGCACAAAATGTGTGGTTGTGCATGCTTATGTGATTTTTTCCCCCTTGGTTCTGCAGATGTCTCTGTTACCCAGAAGTGTTGTTGGGTGAGATTCTGCTTTTGGTAATGCTGCCATAAATCTGCTGTGAAGGCAGTGTTGTAGTAATGGCTGTAATTTGCTGGTCGCTATTATTTATAAAAAAATTTTTAAAAAATCACGCAAGGCAAAAATCTGATTCTGCTTTATGAAGTGTTCTACACCTGGCATGTAATCTTTTAAAATCTCATAGGAAAAATCTGCTTGACCTGGTAAAAATGATACTTATGAGACTTGCTGAAAGGAGAATTTTAGTCAGAGTACCAGGTTCTGAGCTGCTGTTCAGTGTGTAGCATTTGTGTAAATGGCATTTTCTGCTGCATTACATGTGTGATATTCAGTGTTTGCTCTGCTGAGGTCTTAAAGCCATTTTCTTTGGCACTGAGTTACTGGCTTTAACAAAAGAGATAATGGACTTTCCGTTTTGCATGTTTCATTTTTTTTCTTCCAAGTCCTTTGGTCTGTCACTTTTTTAAAATCCTCATGTCCTTCGTCAAGTGATGATTTGAAAATTAGCTCATCTGTATGTCTTTCTGGGTTATTCCTGTAGCTGCAAATGAAAGCTTTAAAATATAATTAGAATGTAATATGCACGAGCTCAAAAAAACCCAACCAAACCCAACAAAAAAATGAAATAATGCAAAGCTATTATTTAAGAGAAATGCAATTATGTTTTGAGCCAATTGAGGCTTGACTTAATTTCTCAGGGTTTGCTGGTGATGATGTAGTAAAACCAAAATTAACTCCTGAAACATGCCTGTCCTGAGTCAGGAATTTGGCTGGTGAAAATGGAGAGAGCCACTGAAAGAAGGGTAATCTCTTTGTAGGGCAGCCTGTCCCTGTGCGGTTTTGCAAATGGATGTAGCATTTGGGGTGATTCCTGCAGTTCCATTTTCCTGGCTCTTCCCAATTGAATCCCCTTCAATAAAGGCCTGATCTTGCCTACAACAGCTTTAATAACAAACTGTCTGTTTTAGGTGGGATTGGCCCCTGAGCAAACAGTGTGCAGACCTTGGCGGCCATGGACAGGGCGAGGGTGGGCAGGAAACACTGGCTGCTGCTCCTCTTAGTGTGGGGAGGCTGCAAGTTGGGTGATTTATTTTTACTTCCTGTTCCCAATCTGTTTGGGTCAAAAGTAGCAGTGTTTTTCCATATTAAGATGTTTGGCTTCATTCTGCTAGGCAGCAATAAATTTCACACTGCGCACAACGTGTTTCTTACATTTCAGAGACACGTTATTGCTGCCTTTGACTTTTAACTTGGATGGTGAAACCTTTATTAGTGCTTTCTTTGTTGCACGACCTGCTTTTCAAGGGAAACAGAAAGCTTTTCCTTTTTTTCTCCTTTCCTTCTGTTTTGGAAAGAGCCTTTGAAATATCTCACAGGTCTGTAGCTGAGCAGAGGGAGGGAGCTTGCAGGTCTGGCTGCCATGCCTGGCTCCTCAGCAGGCTCACAGGGAGACAGGGACACCTCAGTCTGCTTCTCTGCTCCTGGAGTTAATTGGGATGCTGGGATTTGATTCATTAGTGCTTGTGAAGCGTTTGGTAATGTTTTGGTGGAAGGTTCTGGGACTGTGTGGTGGTTAGGTGTGGTTGGGCAATGCAGGGCTGTGATGCTGGGAGGAGCCCGTGTGGGTTGATGGACCAGTTGTTAAAGTGGTCCTAAAGGCTGGAATGGTGAGCTGTCAAACATCCCCATGCCATCGATGGGAAATCCTGCCTGGTAAAGGACAAGCTCTGAGCCATGGCTGACTGCCAGGCTGCTGCTGGGAGTTGTTCTTCAGAGCACCGGGTTAGTCCACAGCATGCAAAATGTTACTGCAGGCCATCAGGTGCAAAACTGATGGAGAAGAGAGATTTGGGCTCTTTGGGCTCTTCCCTGTTTGGGCAGCAAAGGTGTTTGGGTTTATCTCCCCAAAATCTGGTCAAAACTCTTAATCAATACTGGTCACTCTTCTTAAGTTGCTCAGCTGCAGGATCTCCTACTCTGCAGCCAGCAAGTCAGGATGGATAAATCTTTTTATAGCCATACCAGGTATCACTGGGCTCCTTTCAAATACAGTCTGAACATTTTTGTAGAAATAGTAATAAGCAGTGCTGGCCCGGGGGCTTGTATTGCATTTTCAGATACATTTCAGTGAAGTTATTTTTGAAGTACAAAAAAGAAACAGTAGCATGGAGCCACCCACAGCGTTACAGGTGGTTTATCCTCCTATCTCTTAAACCTCAGTATCCAGCTGAGGAAGTCGGAGTGCAGAGGTGTTTTTTGAAGCCTCCATGCCCTTAGACAGACTGCCCAGGTTTTGGCACTGGCATCTCCACCTTGCGTTTGCACTTGACTTCTGGATCCATGAACATACGCCTCCATTCTGTGTACTCTGCTTGTTCCTCAGACCAAGTTCTTCACTGATGAATTTGGCTTGACTAATTACTCAGTGAAGCACTTGGTGTGACAACCTCAGTGCCCTTCGTTAAGCAGAGCCTTGGTAATGAGCTAACGTTGGCGGTGTCCCAAGTGCCCAGGCGTGGTCTGGCTAATGAAGCAGCACCTTTCCCATGGTGCTTGAGGAAGCTGCATTTCAGGTCATGTAAATAAGGAAACCAGAGTGGGCTGCTCTCCTGCAGGATGAACAGCAAGCCCTTTCCCTCCTGCATCTCCGCAGTGAGGTGACACCTCCCCTGCTGCCTCTGGATACAACCAGCCTCTCCACCTTGCACAGAAGTGCAGGCAGGTTGTCCCCACTCCTCCCCATGCCTGCACTGCACACTCCCTTGGACCAGTCTTCCCAGGGTACCTCTCCTGGGTGGCTCTCACACGGGATTGACCACCTTTATCATGATTTTCAGGATCTGCAGAGCAGTGGGTTGAGTAGCTGTGATCCACGTTTCTTCTGAGACTGTGGAGATTAATATGGCATGTCGGGTGGATTCTGCATGAGGTTTTATAAACCTTGCTGAAGGGAGAGACTTGTTGGGTTGGGGACTTTCCAGCTCTGGTGACTGAGTTGTAATATGACTCATTCAGTAGCTGACACTCAGGTACCAGGTTGGAATGAGGATGCTGCTGCCAAACACCAAATTCATTCTGTGCCCTATGTTAGGTGGAAGGTTATCCTTCTGACAAGACCTTGAGATCTATTCATGAGGTACAGGGAAGCTTCTGGTGTGTTTAATAACAGATTGATTTATTTTCTGTACAGCGCCACCCATCTTGTTTTTCTAGAGATACCTGGATTCCTAGATTCAGCCCAGGTGTAGAGACTGTCGTAGGTGCCCCTAGTTGGGTGGTGACACCATTTTGCGTGCCAGTTTACATGATAAAGTTTTCCCCTAGGTTTTGGAACATCTTGTGGGGAATGTGTGTATTTGGGAGAATTGTGGAAACCTCTTGACTGTAGGGCATTGCCAAGGCAGAGCCACTGGCTGCTTGAGCTCCCAGGCTGTGCCAAGTAATCTTTGCTTCATGGGTGCCACAAGGAGCTAAACCTGCTCTTTCATGCGCTTCATATGGTTTTTGGCACTGAAAGGTGTGTTCTCTTTCCTCACTGCTGCTGTTCTCTTTCTTCTGCTTTGTCAGTCTCATTAATGCTTGTCCTGGCTGAGGGAAAGGGCAGGAATGATGCCTGTGCTTGGGTCAGCTGGAAAAGGTGGTGAAAGCGGAGCTGGAGGATGCCCAGTGCTGCAGGAGAGTGTCTGCATGGGTGAGGCCGAGTCAGTCGCTGGTGGCCTTTCGCAAGGTGCTGGGGTTTTTTGGTTCAATAAAACACTAATAATTATGTACTGATTTAATTAGAAAAATGCTTAGAGCATCCATTGCATAAGGCCACGGGCTAAGCAGGTGCCTTTTAGCAGCAGTAATTCCCTTTTGTTTCAAAAAGGACTGGACAGTTGAGCTGGACTGATCCCATGCAGCAGGAATTCACCCTACACTACATTTCAGATAAATGCCCCCTGATTCCGGTTTTGTAAGTGTGTGGATGCGTTGGCTTGACTTCTCAATGTAGGGACCAGGAGAGCAAGTGGGGAATGCCACAGTCCAGCCAAGCATGCCAGATTTGGGACTGACTGGCAGTGATTTGTAGGTTTTTTGACATGGAGTTCCCTTTCTCTCAGTAAAATGTAGATTCAAACACTTGTGAGATACTTTTTTAGTGCAACCATTCGTGATGTTCAGCAGCAAATGTGACTGGTGACTTGCTTGTCTGATGGCTTTCTTTTGAGCATCCTCAGGTTTTTCTCTGTCATGATGACTGAGGAGAGGGATTTCACTGTTGAAATGGAACTTAAATTTCAAAAGGAGTTTTTTCTCACAAAAATAACTGTGTGTTTGGCTTTGCTCCTGTTACTGTTCTCCGTCTTCAGTTTGCTGGTGCTGGCTGTAAAACCATTAAATTCCTAGTGGGGTGGTGCAGAGCAGTGTCTTCAGTTTGAATCTGAATGTTAGTGAGGAGCAACTTGAATTTAAAATCAACTTTTGGTCACCAGCAACAGACATTTTTTGTTGGTCCCATGTGCCTGTGACACGTGCTGGTGCTGTGGCATGTTCCGCACTGGCGAGTGTCAGCTCCCTCTCCCTGGCAGAGCCCAATTGTTCCGTCTGCAGGAGTGACACTACTGCAGCACAAGCGAGACTTTCCCCTTGCCTGTTGAGAGGCAAAGAGCCCATTAGGCTTGCAGAAACTTGTTCACAGACTTTTGCAGCAATTGTAAGCATCCTGTCTTCCTATTTTTTTAGGTTAAACTAACATTACAAATACTTTTTTTCGTAAGACTCCTAATACAACAAAACTGTCGAGGGAGAGAAGTCCACTGTGGTGATTATTGTCCAAATATAATAACTTTGTGATAGGCAGAAAGTGAGGCTGACTACAAATGGGAGTGATTCTGGGAGGAAGGTAAAAAACCTTAATATTCTGAATGATAGAAGAACGAATTTAAATTCATTTAATGTCAGTAATCTTTGTATTATTAACCATAATCTGCTTCTGAGAAGCATACAGTCATGGCTTCTTTTTTTTCTCAGCTCTCTGTAGAACTGCATTAATAAGAACAGAGTGTTTCTCCTGACCTCTGCCTTTAGACTATGAGCTCCCAAGGGCACACATTTTTCTTCTGTATTTTTGGACAGCATCTGCAGGTAGTGAAAGCTGCTACAAATAAATAGCAAATCTGGGAGCGTGTTACCATAGTCCCAGATCATTTAGCAAGGGGCTAATCCTGCATGACTCTTACAGGAGAGTGAAACAAGGGTTGCGATCTGATATCCTTGCGTGGGTAGTTTTAGGATGGTCTTGAACCTGTGTGTTGCCAAAGAGATTCTCAGCAGGGTGATCTCAGGAGGAAACTGAAAGAGTGCGAGAGGGTGCAGGCTGCTGTAGTTTTGGATGCACAACTTTCTGGATGGTTTACCAGAGGGCAGGTACAAATGCAGTGGTATCAATGAATTTGATGCAGTATTGTCAGCTGGATTGTGGAGGTGAGGAGGCAAGACTAGCTTTAGGATCGTTGTTTGGAGCTTTCAGCGTGGGATGAGAGTGCCATGGCACATCCGACATCTTCGGGTGGGAGGTTATCATGATCGACCTCATGCATTCCCCTCTTCTGAGGGAGAGAGCTGCTGCACACGAGCTTAGGTTTCTGTAGGAATGTGATGTTGCTCATCCTGGAGATCCAGGCAACCAAAATGAGGGAGAGAGAGAGAATTAAAGCATGAGATCTGCTTGCATATGACCTGAATCCCCTAATCACAGCCCCGTGTAAGTGAAGGTCTTAGGCTGGGTTGAGTAGAGGGCATCTCCACCCAAGAAAATGTACATCTGCCCTCCACCTCCCAGAATTAGAGCTTACTCCTGATGAAATACAGTTGTAAGAACCTTAAACCTTGCCTTAAACCAGACCTGCTGTTTGTGACATTGCTTCCCCTGGGGCAGGCACACAGTGAAGGCATGGTGAAGAGATGTGTGTGCTACCCAAGCTCCCTGTCCTCAGGACACCTACCCTGGCTGCCAGGAAGTGTGTCCTGGTGAGTCCATGCCTTCTGGAACTGGTCCTTCATTTGATGGCTTGGATTAGAGCCTTAATTGTATATAAGTGTTGTGATGCTACTTACTTACTGGGAAGTAACATTGAGGCAGTTCATGCAACAGTGTGGCCACTTTCACTGACCCTGTAATTTCCTGTTGACTGTGGCTGTTTTTCCTAGGGTATCCCACTAATGCCAAGACTGGTAATCCCATGCTTTTCAGCATGGTGTTCAGTTTATTCCAGGGTGTGAGACTACAGCTGCTGATGTAAGACTTGCTGGGTTTTTTTCAAGTAGGTAGCTAAACTGACAAATCAATTTTAAAAGGAAAGGAATTTATTCCATTTTGAGTGTCTTCAGCAAAGAAAAAAGAAAAAATTGTCAGCACATTTTTGGCATGGAGATGAAGGGAAGAGCATATTTTTATGGAAAGATGCGTAATTTGTTTATTTATTAGATTAGAGGTAGAGATGTTTCAGCGGAGGGATCGAGGAAAAAAGAAAAGGGAAAAACAAGGAGGGAAGAAGTCTAATGCTCTTTGCCTTTTGTAAAGAAATGCTTCAGTTTTTCTTTTGAAGCAGTCTGGAAGTTCAGGTTAGTCACTGTGCAGCTGAATAAATAATTTCTCTAAAAAACACTGCCTAGGTTGCACCCATAGCAGGTGGAAAGACAGGTTAAAATATTTCATACAATGACTTTAAAAGCACTTTTGGCTCAAATCCGTAGTACTGTAAACTGAGGGAGAACCTCTGATTCTTCTGTTACCTGAGGATCTGGCTTTTGGTTTTAATCTCTTTTTCTCTCCCTCCCCTCCTCCTCCCATGACATGAAAGGTGTGTTTGTATGGACGATTTCTTGCAGTGCATATTCAAGGACAGTTTCAGAGCTCAGACGATTTGATCCAAAGGCTCTTCCTAGCCTTGATGGAGTTTTGCTTTTACAGCTCCTGTGAACTAGGAGAGTATTGGTTCAGCGTCGTGTCAGATAGACATAATTGAGGTTTTGAACATCCACCACGAACACATAACAAAGCACTGTGCAAATGTTTTTGAGAGCTAACAAAAACCTGTGTTGTTGCCTGAAGGTTGAATCCACAGCTAGCTGCCTTCTTGGAATAAGCAGATAACAAATTAGCTACTAATATCTTATTCGTGGTTTGATATTCCTACTGCTGTTACTGATGTATGACTGGGGTCGAGGTTTTTGGGTCACACGGTGGAGTGCAGAAGCTAGATCCTGCTCAGTCTTGACACCCTGTTTGTATGTGTTTTTGGGCAATATAGGACAAGCTGTTGTCCATCCATCTCTAGCCTGTGCCTCCTGCATATTGGCCACATGGGGTGGGGACAGCAGGGACCAGGCCACGTGTGGCAAAACAGAGGAGCCATAAGCCAGCTTGCTCTTTGTGCCATTGCAGCAGGTCGCTGAGCTGTGCCTGGTAAGGTGCTGTCAGAGGGTGATGTGGTATCTGGTTGAAGTCCTTTGTGATTATTTGGTGTCCTGACTTGTGTTTCTGACAAAGGATGAATAAGTGCTCAAGGCCAGGTTGGATGGGGCTTTGAGCAACCTGTTTTAGTGCAAGGTATTCCTGCCTATGACAGAGGCATTGGAAATAAATTATTTTTAAGGTTGGTTTCATCCCCAACTCTTTTATTCTAACCTCTAATTCTAACCTAATAATTTTATTCTAACCTTCTAATTCTCTTTTATTTAGATGAAGCTAGATATACCAGACTTGGCTACGGTTTCAGTGTGAGGCCAAAGCTGCTTCTGAGAAAATTATGGGGACTGTTGATTTAAGGTTCATGTCCTTTTGGGTGAGCTCTAGGGTAAGGTTTCAGATTTCAGAAAGTACTGGGTGTTTTGTTTGCTTTTTGGCTTTTGAACAGGTGTGATTTTTTTAAGAAGAATCAGTTCTGAGGGAGCCTCCTGTCAATAATTGTTAGTATTTGTGCAGGGTGATCAAAAGAGTCTCTGCAGGCTGACGGGGAGACTGAGCATAGATAGGCCCACATTGGAGTCCCTGTGTGTTCACTGTGCCCTTAAGGTATAGGATTAAGCTTGCAGAAAAGGAACGAGGTCAGGTCTAGACCAAGAAGTAGACTCTGGAATCCAGCCAAGAGTGTAAGTAAGGTTTTTCCTGTAACAGCATCCTAGATGTGGCAGTTGTGTTGACTTAGCCGAAATGAGGCTGACATCTGTAGGTCAGGCCTGATTAAAAGGGAAGGAGGGTGGAGAATAGCTCTGCAGAGTAAAGAGGATTTAAAGATAACAGTGGGGGGAGATGCGCGGCCCTGACTTGCAGAATTTGGGTTGGCCTTGGGAATCTCGCTGTGCCTGGGAGCAGGGACCTCGTGGTCCCCTGAGTTCTCCGTGAGCCCCAGGACACTGTGGCTGCTGCTCCAGTTCATGGATGTCTTCTGACTGATCCCTTCCCCCTGAGTCTGACTTTTTGGATAGAAGTCTGACTTAAGCTTTCCTCTTCTGCTGTTCAAGGGAAGCCTCCCACACAAACCTTTGGCTTGGTGTAAAACCCCACTGTGATGACAACACCCACCCCTCACTTTGTTGTGTTGGAGAGTTTAAGTGTCTGGGTCTCCTGCTTGGTGCAGATGAAAGGTGCTGTATTGCTGAGCTGTGCTGTATGCTGGAGCATTATGTGCTGGAAGCTGCTTCAGAAAATGTTTCTGTGCTCCTTTTGACCTCCATTGTGTGTTCCTGCCCAAATTCAGTTGTGCTGGTGGCTGAGGATGTTGGAGGCTGTTTCTTTTTTGAGAGAGAAGGAAAGAGGAGGGTGATGGCACTTCAGAAGCAGTAACCCCATACTTTGGTAGAACAGCATATTGTGCCAAAAATTGTGCTTCATTAGCTGCTGCTTACACATTGAGTATGTTGCTCTCAGAAGTGCTCTGACACCAGGGATCTCCATCCTTTGGGATGGGTGAGGTGACACTGCCAACAGTTGTATGAAGGAACATCCCACCTCCAGGATCAGGAGTGTAATTTATCTGTACTTCTTGCTTGGAGACCTGCAGGAGCTGGTCTGCTGTTCTGATTTTTTTCCACAATGATTCCTTTCAGACTTTCAGAAAAAATGGCTTATTTGATTAGATGAACACTTCTGTGGTATAAATCAGAAAGGAAGAGGGTTCTTAGCTTCTTCCTGAAGCAGGAGTTTTAGTTTCCAAATGAAAAACTTCTCTTAGCATGATAAAAATAGAGAATTACTTTATGGGGAAAGTACCTGCTTCCTTTCTGGCTCTGCTGGGCAGCCTTCAGCCAGGAGGAACTGGGGAAAGTACCCTCACCTCCCTTGGACCACAACCAGTCCTAGTGGTTTTCCAGTGAAGTAACTAGAGTTACACCAGACCTGTGCTTTAGCTCTTCAAATTTAAGGGATAAATGAATCTGTATGAAAATAGAATTTGAAATCCTGCCAGGCATGGTGTCCCTCCCTGTAGGACCTGCAACCCGTGTGGCACTGAACCATGAAGCGCAGGCCATGCTGAATGTTGAGATTCATCACATTGGGATGCTCAGTCCCGCTAAGCAGCATGGATTGCTGTGATCACCACTCACGTCAGTCATTCAATAACTTTTATATTTGGAGAAATAACTGCATATGCAGTAGTGCCCTTGCATAGAATTCTGTGCCTCTCTGTCAGGAGATGGGCAACTATTTGATGATTTTGTAGAAAATAAATTATCTTGGCCTTTATTCTGGTCCCTGAATTCATTTTCAACTGTGACAAGAGCCAGGATTTAAGCCTGGGTCTCCCAAAGTAAAATGCAGTTAATTAGCCCACTCCATCATGTATCCTTCTCTATTAACAAAGGCAGTATGCTCAGCCAGACAGCTCTTGCTCACAAGTGATGCTCACCTTTTGTATGGCAGAGGGTGCTTTCTCAGAGCCTGGAGTCCTTGTTTGCATCCCTTTTCAGCAGTGCTTCTTAACCCCTCTGTGCTGCCCCATTGTAGTGCTGCCTGTCTCCAGTTGAGAGACTGCTGGCACCAGGATGTGTTTAAGTTTGACTGATGGTTTGTGTTACTGGCAATGACTGTGGAGTTTTACCAAGGTCAGAGACTGCTGCAGGGTAAAGGGCAAGAGGGTTTCTACCCCGAGGAGCTTGTAGTCCTCAGGGTGATGTGACATTAGTATTGTTAACTGTAGATTGTGAATGGGGTTCAAGCAATGTTGGGGAGCAAAGTGAGACAGTTAAAACAGCTTGATTTCTGAGCTGGAAGAAGGATGTGTGAGCCATTGTCTGGGGTCCTGGCTTGCTGTTCCCACCAGACCAGATCTCACTGGCTGGAAGCTTGTTTGCATCAGATGCTGATAAACAGGAGCTCAGCACCGAATGCTGCTGTGGTGGATCAGGTGTGGGGAAATAAACCAGCAAGAAAGATGGGTTGCTGGGGGACTCTGCTGCACTGCTCCTGGCAGATCAGGGGATGTGTTAGACATTTTTGTTTGCCATCTCCCCACTGATTTGGGTTCAGAGGCTGGGGTGAGGCAGGGTGCTTCCTGAGCAGGGCAGGCTGTTGTCTACCTGGCCACTGACCTCAGGTAGATCACTTAATTTTGTTCTTCTGCAAAGGAGTTGCTTGGGTTAAATGTCAAGAACGTTGAGTTTTTAAGTATGATATTGTACATTTTTAAAATATTATTTTTTTTCCTTGTGTGAATATTTAAATTTGACTGTTGTACCTGCAATGTTACAGGATTTAGTAAACTGGGGAGAGGGACAATCCTTAGTCTAGGTATAACTGTTGGGTGTAGTCTGTAAGAATGTGTCTGCAGTTTAAAAAACATAGGGCCTTATTTTCAGATCCTGTCATCTATTTAAACCTAAGCTCTTCAGTACTTGGCTGCTTCCTGAAGACTTCACTCACTGATATTGTAATCCAGAGCCTGTGTACGCAGGCAATGCCATGTGGTTGAATGCAATCCTTGCACAAATAATCATCTGTGTGTAGATACTAGAATCTGAACAGTGATGTCTGTGTGAGTGGATAGCAGGTCACAACCCCCTGAAAATAGAAACATATTGATGTTGTTAGCAAAAGCTGTGGAGCATGTTTTCCTTGAAAATTGTTATTCAATGTTGTCCTCGCTGTCTTTTGAATTAAACATTCTGTAAGAGTTGGTTTGCTGGAATTTTGACTGTTCTGGAGCACTGGATATTGGGTAGTCATTATTAACAGCCAGAGAAGGTAGCATGACCTACTGAACAGACAGCAAGATGCATAGACACTAGCAGCAGGGAAATCTAAGACAACGCATGGAAAAATATGTACAAGGTAAAACTTGCGCAGCCAGCCCTTATGCAGCAAATAAAGCAAGGTCTTACTGACCTTGGCAGCTGTACATGGCAGTCTTTGCATAAGAATGACTTGTGCTTAATATGCTGGAGAAATTATTCAGGGACAAATATTCCTGTTTCCTGTGGTAGTGGGGACAATGCCGTCTTCCATCTCCAGTCGCAACACAAACACAAATGCATTGCAGACGGGGTACAAGGAGGACCTGACCCTCCTCAAGCACAGACAGTTCTGCTTCCCATGGCCTAGAGAAGGAGATCTGGTACTGTCCTCCTGGCAAAGCTGGATCCAGTGCTTTATAGCAGCCACCTTTGAGACCAGCAGTGGCTGGATAGAAGGGCAGCACGATGGGTGTCTTCCTTAATTAGTCTGTGCAGTTTGTGTCTGCTAATAAGAGATTTGCTAGACTTGGAGATCAGAGGGGCGCTTTGCTCTTCCTGTTGTGCTATGTGGAGGCAAACGGGGGACTAGAGCTGCAGGCTGGTTAAATGCCAGGAGATACTGAGCCAGTCAGGCATTTCCCGTGACCCAGTGCTTGCGTGCAGCTCTTGGACAGGCCAAGCCCAGCTCTCACCCACTGTTTGGAGTGAGCAGGAATTACAGTGGAGCCTATACTTGGTGGCTGCCTGCTTCAGAGCCCAGTTTCCCTCCAGCCAAGGTGGGAGTGGGACAGATGGATGGTGAGCTGGCTGGAGACTCCGCTCCCCACGTCCTGGGGCTGGGCCAGTCCCCGTGCCACCACCATGGCCAGATTTGCGCCTGCACATCTCCACCGGTGGTGTTGCTTACTAAACCTTGCTACTTACTCTCTACTGCTGTCTCTCATGGTTTTTTCCCTTTCTCTTCCTTTTCTACTGGATATATCAGCTCCGTAGATGTCCATGTTCAAGAGCAAAGCTATCTTGAGTGTTTGGCAGAGCAGGGTCTCCAAGGTCTCTCTATCAGGAGAGGGCCAGAGATGGTGTTTGTTGATATTGATCATGGGAAACGTAATTAATGCGGGTATAAAGTGTTAAATGTTAAATTAAAATGTGAGATTTAAAGGCAGTCAATAGATCAATTCGGAGGCTGGGATGAAATGCTCAGACTTTCAAACAATAATCAGATTTCCGATAAAATCTCACTGTGTGTAATTAAAGGGGTTGAAATACTAAATCAGGTATTAAGGGAGTGATATTTAGATGATGTTGAAAGAACAAAGATCCAGGCAAAAAGAGCCCTCCGGTCTGCAGGCAGAGCTCAGGCTGGGCAGAAATAGTGTGGAGCTCGGGGGATGTGCTGATCTAGCAATTAAAACTGCCAAGAGAGGAGAATGATGGGAAAACTGCACAAATCTACAGTGCTGAATATCTGCCTGGTCTCGTCTCCATTGGAGACCATTTGGACCTCATAGCTCCCTTGTAGTCTGATAACACTTCTAAGACCTTGGTCCATCCACATGCACAGATGTCTACATCTGATGTGGTCTTGGTGAGCCTTCTGGAGGAGCGAGGACAACATGTTAAAACCAACCCCAGCAGGAAGTACAGCCATACAAAACACTTCCCAAGAGTTAAAAATACTAATTACTAACTGCCACCACATTTCAGCGGTATTCCAGCTAGTCAATAAGAGCAAAGGCATGCAGTTGATATTTTGTTAAGAGTAACAATTTAAGGAGAGGCTACTGACAGAGGGATATGTGGGTGTGTCCTAGGGCACATGGCATTTCCAGGACATTTCTTTGAAATTTATATTTTAATCTACAATCCATAAAAAAATAAGCAGAAAAGAGTCCAGAGTAGCCAACTCCCTAGTTTAACTGGCCTATGAGTAATGACACCAAACAAGTTCTGCTACAGGAGCAGCATCAGGCTTTGCTCTTCCAGTCAGCTTAATTTTCTGATGCTGCAGGAAATATCCATTCTCTGAATATGTATCTTGGCTTTCATCCCTAAAGGGATAATTCAGAATATGGAACAGACATAGTATTTACTGTGGGCCCTGCACCTGTCAAGGTAACGTTACTATGGGATGGAGGGTAAAAAACACTTCTCTGCTAGATAAAATGGATAAACTGGCTCATTAGCTCTGGGCACTTACTTGCTAACCTTGTCCTGTGCCTGTGATGTGATTATCTGTGAAGATGTAGCTGTAAGGCTCTCCAGAGCCGTGAAAGATGCATGTTTTAAGAGTATGTTCTCATTTTGTTTTATAATCCTGGTGCAGGCTCTCCTGTGCAGTTCCAGAGGCTGAGATGTTGATTAGGTCCATGGATGTGATGTAAGCCCACCCAGCTGGTCATCAGTGCCTTGGAAACGATTCGTGGTTGTTATTGCTTAACTGCAAGCCCTGCCTTAGCCATGGGTTGAGCCAGGCTCCTGCTCACCTTGCTCCTTGCAGAGCAGAGGGTGAAGAGCGAATAGGGTGGTTTCAGCAGTGGAGAACTCTTTTGAGCTTTTAAGTAAAGGTCTCTAAAATTTCCACCGTGGTGTGGCTGGGCTGAGGTAACCTGATCTTTGGAAAAGTGCCTTTGTGCTGTAGTTTACAGAAGGGCTTCTTGATTAACAAAGCCTGAATGCGGGTTGGTTAAACTGTAGCCATTGTATTCAAGGTCACTGTTAATTTTTTTAATTGCAAGCTTTCTCCCAAGTCTGGGGTTGGAAATGAGACTTGCCCATGTCGAGCTCCCAGAAAGGGTTGGAAATTGTGGCATTTCATGCTGCAATTACTCTGTGTCACTCTGCCCCTTCCCTTCATCTAAGAGGAAAATAAGCTTTGTAAACTGCTGTACACAGATTCTAAGTTCATTGCTGATTTTGTCCCAAAAAGCATGTGTCTCTGGGAAGAGACTGATGCTCAGTCTGCAGCATATCATAAAACCAGCCAGGGGAAGGGCAGGGACATAAAGGCATGACTGTGGCTAGGGACTTATAGGAGGTCTTTCCCCTTCACATGAGCCATAGTGGAGCTCTGGAGGTCCTTGTCAAAAGGTGGTGTGGGCACATGAAGCTTTCAAAAGTGCTGCGGAGACTGGGCAAGCACTAAGCAAGGAGTTGGATGGGGAATAGTGAGCAGGCAAACCATGGCATGCTTAGGGAGTCCTCAGAGTCAGAAAGAGTGGGAGGCTGGATTACCAGGGTGGGAGACTGTGCATGTCTGCTGTGCTGTTACTCCTGGGTATCTATGGGGGCTGCTGGATTGTTTTCACCAGCTGTAGCCCAGCTGGAAGGAGGGTCATTCTTCCACAGTCCTGCTGCTCCTGCCTTCTTTGTCCACACCTGGCTGTGGACAGGAGCAGAGGAAGGACTCACAAACAGCATACCACTCTGAAACATGATGTTTGAGGCCTTGCATGCTGGAGGGGAAGTCCAGCCTCTCATGACTCCCTGTCAAGGAGCATTTTCTTGCCCTCCCTGAACCATTCCCGTGGTTCTAGTTCCAGTCTGCTGGGTTGTTTCCACGTACATATTCAGCACAAGTAGGAAACCTGCAGCATCTGACAGCACAGGAAGGGTGAAAGAGTGCTTTATGCCTTGTCCTGCACACTTTCCCTCTAAAGAGCCTTCCCATACTCCTTTCCTAGAGAGAATATCAGGAGGCAGAACAGAGATGCTAGTCTCTGGTCTTCTCAGATGCCTCAGTGTTCCCTAAATGATACTCCCCTGGGTTAATGCTGTCCTTGCACGTTTTTAAGGTGAAACTCCTTGCAGTCTCATTCCTAGCAGGCAGAGCTGGCTGCTCCTGCACTTGAGCTCTGGTGATCGCGGCAGAGCAGCATCTGCATGGTGCGTGTGGCGAGTCCCAGTTCCATTTTTTGTGACCTGAATGGATGGAACAGCTTGTTGTCTGCTGTCTGTTAACCCTTGGAAAGACACTTCCTCTTGTGCTCCTTCCTTCTGCATTGGCTGTGCTCAGCAGGGTCAGCTCTGCTCTTCGGGTTTGGGGGCAGAGCCTGCGAGGGAGTTAACTGCTGAGTGATGATGGCTCTCCCCAGCTGAAGGTCTGCTCCCATGAGCTATTTAAGCCTCTGTTTCTTGTATCTCTGTGCCAATCAGATTAGCTGATGCCAGGAAACAGACCACAGCCTGCTTGCTTTTGAATGCACCCTTTTTCCTCCTTACCTGTTTATCCCAGTCAAGCCCCTTTCCGCTCTGCCTCGGTTCTTTAGTTTAGCTTTGTTCCTTCCTTTTCACAGCCTTGCTCTGGCCCATCTCCTCTCCCTGAGGTTGCCTCTGGATTTTGACATCCAGCCTTAACAACAGTCAATCCTGTTTCCTGTTATAGTCATGACTGCCCCCTTTGCAGAGCCATGTGCCTCTCTGTACTTCTGCATTGAGCTTTTCTTGCTCTTGATTCCCTCCATGTTTACCCTGTTGTAACTTGGATTCCCTTTAAATTGCAGTAGAGAGATCCACAGACCAGTGGGGCTGCTCAAGGGACTCATCTTCCCAGGAAAGAAAGGGGAACAGGTTGGGGAGGGGAGTGTGGCTGAGAACTGCCTCTCAGTGATTCCCCAGGGCTGCTGCCACCCTGCTGTCTGTGCACCCCCAGGCATCGCTCTGCTCTTTTCCTAGCTGGACCCCTCCACTCATTCAGTGATTTTGGCAAGGGATTCGGTGTTGCAAAAAAAAAAAAAAAAAAGCTCTAAACCCTCTCAGGCTCACAGGACCAAGCATTCCAGCCTGGCCCTCTGTGCCAAAACAGGCCCATCCCCTGCTTCTTGTGAGGTCCCACCTTTATCCTTCTTCTAAAAATAAAACGCAATGACATTCCTTCCTAGTTACTCTATTCTCTTATTCTGACCTCATTAGATTTTCCCAATAGAAAATTTCATTGAACTCCTCTATTAGTGGTGAAAACAAACAAGACCATCGGACTTCCTCTGGAAAAAATGCATCTATATAACAGGGAATTGCAGAGAGCCAAATTTCCATTGCTGAGTTGGTGCTGTACACATATGTTCCCTCATATGCGTTTAGTAAACAAAGTTGTCTTCACACTAAGAAGAATTTAAAACAATTTATCCTTTATATATGATCTTCCTCCCTTGTTGGAAAAAGATTGCTTCTGTAGTATTATAAGGAGCAAAGTACTGTTAGCTGGGGTTGCAAGAACAGCCGCTTTTTTCCAGACCCCCTGAGCTAAATATATTTTGAGGCTTATGTATGTGCATGTACATAGGAATGATAGCCAGGTGATGGATTGCTAAGCCACATCATAAATTCAGTTTGTTGGACACCTCTGAGTACCTCCTCTGCACTCTGCCCATAATCATTCTCCTTCAGACATCCTTCTAATGTTCTTAAGAGCAGCCAATTAAAACAAAGACTTCACTTGCCATCTACCCCCTCTTCCCTCTGCCATCATCCAAGCTCTTTCTCTTGGGTGGGGGGACAGAAGTGCATTAATGGATAGTGGTTCAGAGTGTGTGCTCAAGGTTTAACAGAATATATCCCTACCTGGGTTTTTTTTGCCACCTTCTTTAAAATTCAGCTTGGACAGACACCCAACCAGGCAGGGGAGGGTGCTTGCGTGTTTGCATGTGGCTGGGGGCTGCAGACTGGTGGTAGGGAGGACGAGGCACACAGAAGGCACTGTTCATCTGTACATCTGCCCACCTTCTTGGGCTCCTGGTTTTGATTCGGAGGTTTCATTCTGATTCAGATGCTTTCTGAAGAAGAGTACGCTCATGGGCCTTAAGGGGGAAATTGAAAATAATTCAGATCACCTAAGACTTCCATGGGGGAGAGAAGTTACAGGTTGTGGTGTTACAGATGCAGGAGGGGAATGAGATAACTGAAGATCTGAGGACTTTAGTTGCTGTCAATGACTCAGGCATCTCAGGGAAAGCAGAGGATATTCACTCTCTGAAAAGTTGATTCATCCACCTGGCAGTGAGATAGAAGAGTAATGAATAACAGATTTTGGGGTGCATGGAAAGCAGGAGAGGCCAACACACTAACTCTGAATGGCTTGGGAAGTACCTCAAGGGTGACTTTGATTTCCTCTTGCCTTTTTTAGGGCTTAACTCTGTTGGCTTCTCTCTGCATGCACCCCTAAACCCTGTTTCCCACAGGGGCACTGGACAGAGAGTTGAGTGGGTGGTGCTTGATGCCAAAGTACACTGCCAAAACTAGCCCTTACACCTTCAGGTGCCTTTTGGTTTTGTTGCTCCCCTGTAAGTACTACAGCAGTGCCTCCCTTGCACGCTGGGAGGGTGTTTACTGCTGCGCAAGCAGGATTGGAATTGTTGGATGTGCCTTTCATCCTGTTGCAGCCTGCTGGATTAATGGGGCAGATCTCTGTGCGTGTGCATGCCTTCTACTCTTCCTCCTGTATCCTGCTTCATACTGTAATGGCTGTGGGGTCTGAAATATATCTGTTCATCTGGTGCTTGTGCAGCCTTTACCACGGCAGTTTCTTAATGCCTGATTGCAGTTTCTGCATTTTATCTGCCAGACATAACTGAGAGATGGGAAAGTAACAACCCCCATTTGCAGAGGGATTAAGTGACTTGTCACTTGTGGCACCTGTGGCTGCAGCAGTATTTGACCCCCTGTTTCCAGGGTCCCAGTCTGACAGGACTAGAGCATCTTTCCTGTCAAAACAATGACTACCTGTGCAATGATAATGCTTTTGGGGTTTGGGACTAGGCTGCTCTGGATTTTCACTGGCATATGGAGGTGGAAAATATGCTCTCAGTTGTCACTATGTTTGGTTTTCCTGCTTTCCTACATGTTCTAAGTTCTTTATTTTAATTCTGAAAGAAAATATTCTAAATACATTGGACGCTTTTGTTACCAGCCTTTCAGTCTCCTGTCATTGTGTATTTGATTTGCAACCTGAGGATGCTGTTAGAGGTATGAGTTGAGAAATAAGTCAAGGTTTTACTTTTCCCAAGTCCTGAATTGTTTGACGAATGTATTTTGAGTACCTTTGTGCACTGTATGCCCTTCCATGTAGCCCATAAACGATAGGTGTTTTCCTCATTGTGCATGAGTCCTCATTTTTACTCCATCATGTAACTCAGATGGACTCGAATGTAGGAACATAAAGACTTTGGAGGCCTGCCCTGTGCAAAGGGGAAAATTACTGTCTGGCCCAAAGCAGTGGCTTTGTGATGACTGCATTGTGTTCTGGTGTGCTGTGTTTGTACCAAACTGGTTTGCTGCCAAGTTACTTATGGCTTATCCAAGCGCTCAGTACAAAGAATGTTAAAAGAAAAACTTTTTTTGTTTTCTCTGAATTCTTCCAGCTGAGAAAGAATTCAAACTACAGTCCAAATGCTGTCTTCTCTTTCTGCAGGCCTGTGGTGACCAGGTAGGGCAGTTAACACTGGAGTGCCTTCAGCTGTACTCTGTGTGTGTAGGAGCATGTATGTGCTTATAGAAGATAAAATATGGGACCTGCAGGGAAAGTGCCTTTTTGTTGGAGAAAAACCTGTCTCTTCGAGCAGAAGGCTCTGTGATTGAGACGTCTGGAGTGGGAATTTTCCAAGCACGAATATGTGTGCCTGGGCAGAGGCACCTATGAAGCACCAGACCTGGGTTGGTCTCCTCTGTATATAGAACATATCTGATACCCCCTGAAAGTCCCAGGCTGCTTCTGCAGCACAGTGAATGGCTGAGCTGGGTTCCTGTTTCTGTATTTCTCCTGCCTGGCTTGAGGGCTAGGATCTGCTTGGAGCTTAGGAGATACCCGTAGGTCATTCCTGACAGGAATCCCAGGAAGGGCAGTTGGGTAAAAGCATTCCCTCCCCTCAGCTGTCCCAAGCACATGCGGACACTTATCTGATTGGCAAGGACCTTGGGGGTTTCTTGAACACTGAGTAGGATAATCAGATAAATTGTGGGATACATCTGCTTGATCCTATTTCTTACGATTAAGTGGTGGGGAACAAGCCTTAATGAGCCTTGGCCTTTCCTGTCTCCTCTGTAAATTTGTTTGACTCAATTGAGCTCTCTTTGTGTGACACAGCTCTCTTTATGCTCGGATATGGAAGCATCCACCTCTGAAGCTGGCTGTGCTTTGAGACTGAGTTTGGATTAGCTGACCTCCAGAGATCCCTGCCAACAATTTTTTTTTCCCTTTTCTTTTGTGTTTGCAGCTGGTGTAATTGTGGTCCTAACCCCTCCCAAGAGGTGCTGGCACTGGAGAGGATTTTAGCACTGTTTCACAGCAAGTGCAGTAGCTGCTTCTGCACTGCAGAGGAAATGCTCCTTTCGGGTCAGCCACCCCGCTGTAAGGCGGCTCCCTGGCCCTTGGCACTGGGAAGTTGCCTCATGTAGGAGGCCAGAAGGGATTTGCCAGGAAGGTCCTAATAGAAGGGAGCATCCTTCTCCATGTGTCTCTTACTGGTGGTGGCCTGAGTCAAGCAAAACTCGCACTTGGCTGCCTGACGAGCAGAGCATCCCCCAGATCCCACAGGGGTGGGATGGCAGTGGGTCACTATCAGTCCTAGTAGAGAACTGGAGTAGGAAAGGGGTCTTGACCTCTAACTGGTTCCAAATAAGCTGATGGCAGAAAATCAAAAGCCCAAAAGAACAGAAATGTGCATGTGTGGTTATTCTAACATCAGATCTATTCAGTGAATGAAGGGGAAGTTCCCTTTGAAGCACTGCAACGCATGCTGCCCTGGAACACCCTATGGAAAGGTATTTGTTCTGCCAAGGCACGTGTGTCCAGCACAGCAGCTTCTGTGACTTTGTTCAAAGACAAACAAATAAACAAAAAATGCTCCTTAAACTGCAATGTTTTTGTAGTGCATTTTTGGCTTAGAAATCCCCAGCAGATAGTGAGAAATAACTCCCAGCCGTTTGCCTGTGGAAGCATTTTGAAGAACTAATCCCATAGGAATGAAGGGGAGAGGAGTTCTCTGAACTTTGGTGGACAAGAGGTGCTGAAGGTTCAGGAAGAAGGAAGATAGGCTGAAGATTTCAGGTGGCTGAGGGAATAGGAGCACCATAGCGCACATTGAAGAATGGTAGATTTTGAAAACAAAGGGATTTTTTCAGTATTTCCTTAAACTCAGTGTCGCTGTTGTACCGGGGATGGCAAGAAACGACATAGGCCCGATCCAGGAAGGAATGGAATTATTTATTAATTTACAGACTGGTTTATGTATCTTAGTTCGTTTGAATGGCATAAGGTTATTGGTCCCCAACCATCCACCTCTTAGAATGATTGGCTAAACCCTACAACACCCGTTTCAAAATATTTCTCCAGTCAGTACCACAACAATACTGCATAACAACTTGCACCTGCAAGATAAAGGATTGGTTTACAAAAACCTCTAACTGTTTTTCAGCCAGCATCCGTGTGAAAGCAAGGACTTTCACACGGACGCTGGCAGAAAGCTGAAAAATCTCTTAGTGACCAAGCCTTCAGCACCCACACTCAGTATTAATTTTTCCTGTGAGTGTTTGCTTCAGGGTGTAAGTGTGGAGAATTGCGTGTACACAAGGGAGGATAAGGTTCCCTGTATTTATACATTCTTTCTCTCTGCAGTGAAGGGCTTCCTTCCCTCATGCTACTTGATTTTGCATCTTTTCTTTTTTTTTCCCCTGCTTGTTTTTTCAGTTGCCCACCTCTGTATGTAAGAGATGTACTGAGGTCGTGTCAGGGCAGCTAAGAGCAGTGGGAAGAGCTCAGAGGCCAGTTATGCATGATCCATTTTCCTGAAGCCAGCAGCACTGCTGGCCCTGCAGAACCCCACAGCTATCTCCCAGGGTGCCATAAATCCAGGAGTTTAGCAAGGCTGGTGAGCCTCCGAAGAGCTGGGATGCAGTATGTACAGCCTTCCCCACTGAGGGGCAGGAGGATGTTCCTTGTGCTGCTCTATCCAGAGAGGTCACGACCAGTAACGGCCACTCCCCAAAGCTGCTCTAAGCCAGCAGAATGAGAGAGTGTGGGGAAAGAAGGACAAGTGTTAGGGGTTCCTTCAGCACAGAAGTGTGTGAAGGAACCACTGATTTGTGTGGTACCTTCATGCTCAAACATCTACTTTGTTGCTTCTGTAGTGAGTTTGTCCTGAAAATGAGGCTTTTCCATTGCAGCAGCATTGGGAGGTTGTTTTACTTGTGTGGGTTTAGTATTTCTGGGTTCTGCCATCCTGTTCTGAACATACGGCACTCAGAGCTGAGTTGACTTCCGGCACGTGGTGTGACCCCTAGTGATTCATGGCCCCCAACATCTGTGATTAGACCTTGAACAGAAACTTTTTATGCATGGCCATGGTAGAAGAAACCTGCTCTTTTTCTGAGTAACTGGTAGAAGAACAAAAGGAGGTTTATTTTCTTTTAGCTGTAAAGGTCTACCTTAAATTAAGTAAACTGTTCCCTGAGGGAGAAAGTGTCCAGGTACAGAATGTTCACAAAGGAAATATTCAAAGTGTCTACCATGTCCCTGAAGTGTTTGTTTTAAAGTATGAGGGCCAGAGCAAGAAATAGAAGATTATTTTCTAATTTGAAAGCAAAAATACCTCTTGCAGGTGACAGAAAATAAATTGACCTTCTTGGGCTTGATACTGCAGCGTATTAAGTGCACAAGCGCTGAGAAGCCCTGGAGAAGCTGCCATTGCCGAGATGGCTCCAGTCCCAGTGCACAGCCTGGGAGCGCGGGGGGCGGGAGCCAGCCTGGGTCTGAGGCAGCCCCGCTGTGTGCAAACTGTCAATGTTCCACCAGCAAAGGAATCGTGTCTGTGGGAATCCGAACACTGCTGGGTTTTAGGTGAGGTAGGGTAAGAGCCTTGTCATTGGCGTTTCAGCAATGGCGGATCCTTGCCTGGACTTTATGGGGGTTATTTTTGTGGTTTCTTTTGCTGTTGTGAAGCAGCATTTTTGAATCAGTCCCAAGTAAAGCCTTGTGATCCAATGGTGACAGCACCTAACTTGCCATGGGCTTTTCTGAGGCCCAAACTGAACTTCTCTAATGTCAGCCAACTCAACTGATGTCATTGTGTTCCTGGCTTGGTAGATCCCAGAAGAAGTTTTTTTAAACTTTTTTGTTTCCCCTCCTCACTGACTCTGAAAACTGCTCACAAATGTGGGTTATCTTAACTCATGCATCACTGCCAATACATGTAACACTAGAATGCTTTTCAGTAAAACCATGCCTTTGACTATAACTTTTTGGTTCCTTTGATAAGCAAGGATATAGTTTCATGGGTTCTTTACTACTTGCTGTGAAAGTAGAAGAGAAAGGAAGGACTGGGAAAGATTCTCAGACTTGGTTTTCCATAGGAATGTGAAAATGCTGTTGGATGGGTGGTGGTATTCTCCACAGAGTTTTCTTTCAGAACAAAACAGTTCAATGTGCTATTTTCACTGCTCCCATTTCTCTTTGCCTTGCAGTGTTTCCAGGAACACTGTGTTTATTTGGAAGATTGTTTGATAATGGAAACATCTCACTGCTGTTTAGGTGAGGAGTTCCCTATTCTGGCTTATGAAGGATATGGTGGTGGGCACACCAAGCTCTTCCATACTCATTAAGGTGCAATAAAAAGCCCAATTTTCTCAAAGGTGCAAGGACTGATGAGTGAGCATGGCATTTGTACTGCCAGATAAATTTAGTGCTTTGATGAAAGCCCATAGCCAAAAGTCTTTTCTGGGCTCTGACAGTATCTAGATACTCAGTGAACGTTATTAGCAATATTTAGTTTTAGTGGAATTAGTGTAAAATTTGAGGTCTTAATTTTGCAAGCACAATTTCTCTATTGCTGTGCCTCCAGGGCATCCATCCATCCATCCATCCATCCATCCATCCATCCATCCATCCATCCATCTATCCATCCATCCATCCAGGCAGGGTCTGAGCTTTCACTGACCGTAACTTGCAAAACTGGGTAAAGCACACTGCAGCCTGGCAGTGTAGGGCTAAGCTCAGACTCAGGAGAGCCAGTCCTTAGTTCCACGATCACGTTCTGGTGGTTTGAATGGAAGAGGAGCATGGACAGCATTGTATATGATAAAGAATGGGCACAACTGGAACTTAACCTTGGGAAAACTCCAGTGTGTCTGCAGTATCCCTATTCCTCTTCATGCGCAGGGAATAGCTGCTGTTCTTACTCACTGCACTGTGAGTTAGGGCAACAGCACTTCTGTTTCTCAACTGAGCAGTCATGACCCAGAAATCCTTGAGAAACAGTAAATAAGGAACCCACCTTGGCACTTCTACTGAGTAATTTTTTCTTTAAAAAAAAAAAAAAAAAGAAAAAAATCTCTTAAATAGCATCATTTACACTTGGGAGCTGCTCAAATCCATCCTGTCACATAAATTACCATTTCTGAACTTGGCTGTCAGGAAGTGTCCTCACAAGTTGACGTCCACGGAGGCTGTCAGTGGAAGGGGATCAGTTTCGTGGCAAGCAGGAGGAATTCAAGCGTCGAGTGAATACGCTCGTCCTTATGTTACCTCAAGCGGTCAGGGCATCTTAGTCCTGCCAGAAGCGAGCCCTGGTGTGACCTTTGCTCCTCAAACTGCCCTTGTTCCTCTGTACTTCAGTAGCTGTAAGGCTGGGTCTGACATCTGGAGCAAGCCCCGTCCTCCTGCAGCTCAGGCAATTAGAGCCTCGCCCAGCAAGTGGCCCTGGAGCAGAGGCTTCAGGGATATTGTAGTTTCTTTACAGGGATAAAGGCTACAGACTTTTCTCTCTGCTCTGCTGTTTTCTCCAGCTTTGATGCTGATGCCGTTGAAATGAGATTGGCTCATCTGGCAGTGGAGGAGCTGAGCCCTACCAGACGGATCTGGCTTGCTGGGAAGGGTTCAAAAGGCAGCACCTACCCTTTGTTGTATTTCCTGCACGCTAATGAAGCCCCTGATTTCTGGAGCTACTTTTTAATCCTTGTAGGTTGTATGTTGGTTTTGGCATGGATGCTTTTTTTTAAAAAAAATTCCTCCCATTTGAAATATACAGGAGAACAAAGGGAATAAAATGCCAGCCACCTCACACCCTCCCCCCGCAAAAAGGGTAATAACAAGGGAATTGTAAGGGTGCATTCTGGTGAGAACAGTTGTTTGCTGCCAGGAGTTGGAACCTGGAGAGCTGAAGCTCTGTATTGTCAGTGGCGGGTTTCTGTCTGAGGTGCGCTGTCCTTGGGCTGTGTGTGGGAGCCTCGCTGCAGCAGTCTGCAGCGCTTGCTGTGATGTCAGCCCTGCATGCATGCGTTTCCAGCCTTCCCCACGACCACATGGAGAAGGATTTGCAGCAATCCAAACACTGACAAAACTGTATTTGTTGACTTGCAGAAAAGCCTAACTTGTGCTCCTCTGGGCTGTGATCGTGTAAGCCAAAACACGATGACTGCTGCCTGTGCTTGCTGGCCTCCCAGTCCTGATAAACCTGTGAAGCAGATTCATTTATTTAGGCCCTGATTCAGCAAAGCACTTAAGTACATGCTTCAGATTTTCTTTCCAGAAAGACTGTTGGCATGCTCAGAGTTAAGCACGTGCTTAACTGCTCTCCTGAGTGCCCAGCAAACAAGTGATGGGGCAGTGTGTGCTGCTGCTGTGCTCTGCCGGGTGCCTCTAAGGCTGCAGAATTGCAGTATGAAAAATATATATTCATTAATTTGGCTCCCTCCAGTACAGGAGCTGTAGTGCCAGGGTCTGAGATGAGTCTATCCTTCTGCAAGGAGGTGGGTTGTTTCCATAGCACAGAAAATTTCTTGTGTCTCTTGAATGTTGCACAGACGAGTGTGCCCTTCTGCAGGGTGTGGGGCACGGGCAGTTTCCATCAGTGGGTTTGTTTCCTCCCCCACAAGTTGTAAAGAAAAGTCTCCACCGTGTTACACGTGTCTGAATATTTTGATATTTGTAGTTTAATGTTTTGTAGGATTCATTTGATTTAGCTTTCATTGACATGATGCCCTTCATTTTGAGGACGGAGCAGTTTAGTGCAGCCATGTACCTGTGGGCAGTGTGTGCTCCTGGGCTGCATGGCTTGAGAGCAAGAGCAACATTTGATTTGTTACACTGGGATTTCTTAAGGTTGAAGGGCTGGGACGGGCAGATGTTACTATGCTGTTTGGACATCTTGTTGTTTGGTGTAACAGTGTGTTAAGTCAGACCCATCATATTCCATCCCCAGCATTAACAGACCCTCACTTCCCTTGGGCGTCTGAAGCTGTGGAATAGGCACTTAATCCACAAGATGGTTGTATTTCAGTCTGCTCGGAAGAGCTTCTGAGAGTGCATTCTTTCTAATCCCCACCCATATCTGACCTGTTCTAGCTCGTTTTTGAGAGCTGCACCCAGCTAGTCCTTAGCTCCCTGCAGAAGGTTTCTGCCCATCTTTTCCTTTCTTTTACTTGCTGAGCTCATTTGAACAGGGAGCCGACATATCAGTGAATGGGATTCCTGTATAAATTTGCCCCATTTGCAAAATTGGAATTGATTTAGAGCATCTCTTCTTCACAAAACCCAAAAGACCCGAGCATGGTTAGATGTGCCTTTTTTCCTTCTCTTTGAAGTTTAAAACATGCTTAGCAAATATGATGTTTGCAGTCTCTGTTCCCCACCTGATGTGCAAAAATGCAAAGGTCCTTCCAGAAGCATGGGTCAGACCAAGCTTTGTGCTGATGCCTCAAGCTGGATTGCAGGGATCTGGGCAGGTTTGGTTATCAACTTGAGTCTAATTAAGCCTAGAAAATACTTGCAGTGTAGGTTTAACGAGTGTTGTTTTTTCTAAATTGAAATAATTCGATCTGTGAATCAAACAGCCTCTGTGCCCCACCCCCTGCTGCTGATGACAGCCTCTTCCCACACTTCTTCCTTGGTAGCATTGTTTCCATTGTTTCCAGCTCCAGTAGGTTTCAGTTACTGATCAGTGTAATTGCAATAACACACCAATAATAAAAGAGGAATTTAAGCTTCCTTTTTTTGTAGTTGAAGGCTCTTCTCCTACGAAAGCTTGAAATCTTAATAGCAGTCACACAGGCAACATCCCGCGCCTGTCAAATGTTTGCAGAAGTGGACGGTCGTACTTTAGGAAGATAAAGGGCTGGATTTTGGGAACTTTGGAAACAGCCCAATCCTATCAGGCGGCAATGGTACAGCTAATATTAGAATGGGAGACTCTAGGGACAGCTTAACATTTTAGTGGATGCCAAGGAAGCCTTCAACTGGAATGCATTGAAAGTTGTTTGTTGTATAACACGAGTTGCTGGAGTCAGAGTAATTCGAGTTGCCTTTGGTCTGGTGGAAAACTACAGCTGTGAGCAATGAGTTAATTTTTTCCGTGTGTGTGGGGCTTAGGTTTCCCTGTCGGATTTGCTCTTAGTTTTGTAGGCTCTGAATCTATAGAGGAGCGGCTGTGAACCAGTCGTTTGTCTCCACGTCCCATCGCAGGAGAAGCCCTGCGCTGGGGTTGGGTTTAATGGAACACCTTGGAAGTGTGGAGGGGTGTCAGGCTGAGCTGTAGCCTTGTATATGAGAAAGCCACCGGCTGCTCTTCCTGCCTGAACGTTTCCTACAGAAGAGGGGGTGGGTTAGTTAATGTGAATTAAAAAAAACCAACCAACCAAACAAACAAAAAAACAACAAAAAAACCCCCCAACCACCCAAAAAAACCCAAACAGAGAAACCCCACCAAAAACTGAAGAGCAAAATATTCCCCCGTAGTCTGGGAGGGCCGGGGGGTGCAGCCCTCGCGGCCGGCGCGGAGGCTGGGCTGTGCTGGCCGCTCTCGGCCGCTCCGGGCGCGGTCCGGGGCTCCCGGCGGCTCCCGGAGGGTCCCGGCGGGTCCCGGGGCTGCGGCGTGCGGCGGGCACCCACCGCGGCCCTATGAAACGGTCTCTTCTATTGGTCGGCTGCCCGCGGATGCTGCTGTAACGGCAAGCGCCATTGGCCGGCGCCGCCTCCCATGCGCAGCGCGGCGCGGGCAGTGCCCTCGTGCCCGCAATGGCCGCCGGCGCCGCCCCGCGCCCGCCCGAGCGGGGCCGCAGGCTCCTGGCTGATTCTATTTCTCTTTTTCCTGCAGGTTGCTGAAAAGTGCCTTTCCTGAAGCCACCGCTGCTTGGATTTCTGTCTAGGGCTGCCTCTCTCTGCCCCTCGCCCCCCTCTCTGTTTAATTCGGCGTTGCTTGCGGTCCGTGCCCTGACGGCGGCTCCTCCAGCCTTGCCCTTTTTT
>VWZT01013648.1:403326-459230 GCA_013397055.1 Pachycephala philippinensis | reverse complement strand
CCAGCCTTGCCCTTTTTTTTTTTTTTTGCTCCCCATTTACACGCAGTTTGCTCAGCCATTTTATTTTTTTTCCTTCCCCCGACTATGTAGCAAATATTTAAAAGAAAAGAAAGAGGAAAAAAAAAATCAGACATCCTTTTGCCTGTTTTGATGCTTGTGAACCATAATTTTTAGAAGCAAGAAATAGAAGGAAAAAAAAAAACAAACCCGAAGTTTTCTCCCCAAGGACCGAGACCATTCCACAAACTGAAGTGCTGCCAGCAGCATATGCTTTTTGCAAGAATAATTGAAACCATTAACTGGAGAGCACAGAATTCTTTTGAAAGTCTGCCAGTTATTTGCAAGTAACTTTGGCAGTGGCACAAAATATAACACTTGTATTTTAACTTCTACAATTGCACTTTTAGGAGCTGGCCTCTAATTTGATTTTCAGTTGTTCTGATAAGATTTCTATTTTATGATTGGCTTTATGTTTAATTCTTGTTTAAAGAAACACGATTTGACTTAAATGAAAACCTAAGTGCTGATGAATAGGAGTTCTACCAAAGCAACAAGTTAGTTATTTCTTCACGTTTAACTTGAATTCACTTTTTTACCCTTTTTTAAAAAAAAAAGAAAAAAGAAGATCAGCAGTGAATATTACCCTGAGGAAGGGTGCGATTGCTTGCATTTTAATTTTTGTTTTTTAATATGGCTGTAAACGTTTCCCTGGTTCGTGATACAAAATGGCTGACGTTAGAAGTGTGTCGAGAGTTTCAGAGAGGGACTTGTTCTCGGTCTGATGCAGAGTGCAAGTTCGCCCATCCATCACGGAGTTGCCATGTGGAAAATGGTCGAGTTATTGCCTGCTTTGACTCCCTAAAGGTGAGGACTGTAACGCGTGCATTACCTAAGCTTCCTTGCTTTTCCTTCCCTTCGGAGTGGCTCGGTTAGCAGGGGTGTGGGATGTGCAGAACAGCTGTTTATTGCTCTGTGTCTGCAGCGAGGATGCTGCTGGTGTGGGATGCAGCTTGTGAAATCTAGGCTGAGTGACATTGGGTGCGATTGCCTGGAGTGCCAGGCATTGCAGGGAGAGAGGACTATGCAGGACATTTTTCAGTGGTAGCTCAGGTCTGATATAGCTGTCCCTGAAGTAGAGAACGCAGGTTGTGGGCAGCAAATGAAATAAGAAGAGTAGAGAGAACTGAAACTCAGTGTTTGAGTGTCCAGATCACATCAGCTGCGCTTTTGGTGCAGGGATCTGAAATGTGCTTTTAATGAGCAGAAATGAAAGCAGCATTTTAAGATAATGAATCAGCTTTACATGTATTTCCTGAAGACAGAGTTGCAAAAGCACTCTAACACTGTCCTGTAGATGAGGACCAGCCAAAATATTTGGAGAACAACATTTCCAGAAATGGCCATTGGGAAAATGCTTTCTGTGAGGAATACACAAACTTGATGGCTCGGCCAGGCCTGCTGGAGGAACGGCTGTGCCTTGTGGTTGGTGCTAATCCTCGCAGAGTCGATTTTGGAGGCAGTAAATGGCTCTTGGTTGCTTGTCCCTGCTGGAGCTCTACGGGTGACTTTCAAAAATACCAGACCTGGACTGTGAGTCAGGGTGAGGAGTGGGGGGGCTCACAGGAGGGGGATGTTGGTATCTCTTTCTGGCCTCACTTCACCATGGTTCTTGGGAAAGGAACAGCCACTTTTTCTTTTTTTTCCCCCCAAATGTATGACTCCTCAGAAGTATTTTTACTCTGGGACCATATGGGTAACTATGGATTGCGAATGAGAATTCTTGACATTGTGTTTAATGTTTTGACCAGAGTAATTAACCTGTTAAAATTTCTAGAAAGAGTCTGGAAAATTTTACAATCTTAAAAGTTTTCTCTTGAACCTCAACTGTTGCTTGAAAAGATTTGGGTTTAGTTTTATGAACATAGTGAGTAACAGAACTGGTAGAATTATATATGCAGAGGTTCCGACCAGGACTGGATCTGGACTAACACTGGTTTACCCATTTTGTTCCTGTTAGTGGCTTCTTCAAATTTTCACTTCTGTTCTCTTTTTCCAAGAAGTTCAGGTTTTCTGTTTGCATTCGGTTTTCTTTTTTTAATCTGATTATATGCAATGACTCTCTTAGTTGTACAGTGACTTTCAAATGTTCATTTACATTGCTGGATTGCTGACAGTGAGAGACAAACATTTTTTTTATTGAAGGGAAAAAAAAATCTTGTTCTTTATGCCCTTGAAACTTCTGAATTGTAGCCAGTGGCAGTGGAGGTACTTTTAATGAGGAGATTAATATGTTTGTATTTTATAGTGTTTATTTGTGAATGGAAAGGAGGACTGTCCTGCTATGGAGGGTAGTTTTGTGCCCCTTGCTGGCGTTTGCAGCATCTTGGGGAGGTGTCCCTGTGCAGCCACCCAGCTTGACTGGGCTCTGAGCTGTGCCGTCACCTGGTGTGTGACGCTTCCCCACGTGTGCTGTTGGCAGTGTAGTTCTGCAGCGTGCCCAGGCTCTCCGTGCCAGCTCCTCTCTGCACAGCTGGGGCTGGGAGGATCTGCAGGACCAAGGCCATGGGCAGCTGGGGTTCAAGTCCCACCCACTGGTATGAGCAAACACTTCTCCCACTTTAGCATTGGGGATGGGATGGGGAACACCGTGTTAAGGAAACAAAAAAAAAAACAGTGGAAGGAGTAGGGTGTGATCTTTTACAGCTTGGAGTGTTTCCGGTGTAACTGGCTGTTAAATAATGTTCTTGTTGCAGTTTCCTCTTGACACAGTAGCAGATGCCCAGTATGTGGGTAAGTGGCCTGAATTTTCCAGGGAACGGGTTTTTTGGACTTAGGAAAGCCTCATAGAGGGCTGACAACTCTGTCTTTGGGAAGTACTCAAGGAGAGGTCCAACTGTGCAGAGCACTTGGCCAAGGGGTTGGTGATGGGGCTGGTTCTGCATCCCTTTGCAGACAAGAAAGTTGGTCTTGGAACACTTCCTTCAGACCCATGGATCCAGCAGCTCTCAGTGGACAGAGCCCTGTTTCCCTGTGCCATGGAGGGCTGCAGTCCCCAGCGCTGCAGCCTGAGTGTGTGTGTGTGTGTGTCTAACACCATGCATTTTGCAGGGGCGATAACCCCCCTGGGGGGCTAAACCCTCAAACAGTGGTCATTCTGTTCCTGGGCCAGAGCTGGACTTGCAAAGCCCTGTTTGCAGTGGTCTTGAGGGGCTCGTGGCTGTAAGGATAGCCACCCCCACAGGTGACCAGAGAGGTGTTACATTCCCAGACCTGTTAAGAGGCTTTTCATGCCCATCCTGTGAACGTCTTTGTGCCCAACAGCTGTGGAACACTGGCCCTCTCTCCTGCGGAGCGCTCAATAGCTGCTTAGTGCTCCCTTGTCTTTTCACGCCCTGCATTAGCAGAACATCTGTGTTGCTTCATTGGCGGCAGGATATAGGATGCTTGCGGCTAATAAGTTTTCCCGTTGTCTTGCAGCCGCCCAGGGCTTTGTTCAGACGTTGCTTATCTGCATCCATTGTGTGCTGCTGTTGCTTGGTTTTTTTTTTTCTCACAGACCTCTTAAGCTTGAACAATGCCTTCATACAGGAACTTCTGATAACCCAGCAAACAATGGTTTCACCTCACTGGTCAGGTCATGCACAGCATCCATACACTTACTGCATCCCCCTTTTTCCCTTTCTTCCTCAGTCTCCTACAGCAGTTCCGTGCCTGTTGCAGTGGAAAAAGCAGTAACGCTTCCAGAAGCAGTCAGACTGCCTCAGTGTGGGTTGTTTCACGGGTGACTGTGTGCTACCTGTAATCTTGTGAAGAACACACAGGACTCCTTGAAGCTAATTGGGGCCCTCACTGATGCTCAGGTGGGGATCACCAGAACATGCTCTGCAGGAACATTGTCTGTTGTGCAATGCTTTGGTTGTGAAATATCTGGTCTTGATTAGGTCGAAAGTGCAGGGCTGGATCTTGCTGTCCTGAGCTGTGTTTCTTCGAAGGGGGAGTTTGCACATTTGTAGGCAGCAGAAGGAACCTTTCTCAAGCACATTGATATAAAACTTAAAAATAGTTCCTTGCAAGGAGCTGCTATTTGAATCAGATGCCAAGAGAGCTCTCACTCTACTCGTGCATTCCTCCTTGTTATTCTGGAAGCAGTGCTCTCTGAATTAATTTGTGTGAATGGCAGGAGAGGCTGCACTGCTTGATTGCAGGGCAATCCAGAGGCACAAGAGCCAGCTGTGCCGGGCCACCCTGCTTCCAGGAGTGACCACGACAGCTGCTGGTCAGTGGCCGGTGCTCTCTGGTACCTCCTACACAGGTCCTGTGGCACCTCAGAGACGTTCTGAGCAAAGGAGAGGAATATCATGTCATCCCTGTAAACTCGGGTGGCCTTTGGGTTCGTTCATTGCTTCTCTCCCAGGCTTGGTGTGCACCATCCCATGCAGAGCCAGTGCATTTTGTAAGGATCGGGACATGGTTTGCTGGCTCATGGCAATTCCTACAGAGGTTTGTTTTGGAGCTTTGGTGGGCTGATCATCAAGTCATTAAATTTCCTATTCAGGCTGGATCAGGACGGCAGGATATGAGCTTGTCTGACTCTTAGTTCCTGGCCAGCAAGTCATTGGTTGTGTTTTCAGTTTCCGATGTTGTCAGGAAGGAAAAAAAGCATCATGTTTTGTCACTAATGAAGCAGAGAGCTGAGAGATGGGGCATTAGGAGATGATGACATATTAGATAAAAATATGTAGGTAATGCACATCAGGTGTTCACAGAGGCTTTGGTTTATACTTCTCACAGTTCGGGTATCTGCACTGAGGACTTGTGATTTTAAAAAAATTTACAAATGCAGCTTTGTGAGGTGTGGGCTGGGTTTTTTTGCTGTTTAGGGGTTTTAAAATTTTCTTTATGAATATTAATGTGAATTAAAGCTTCATAAAGCATTTTGAGATGGAAAATAGGGGGGTGAAAAATTTCAGTAATACGAATTTTGATTCTGGGAGATCTAATGTAAAAAACATTGTTCAACTATTGCATGTTTCAAAGCAGTACTTTATTAAAAAAAAGGTGAAAAGTTTTCTGTGAACAGGAATAAAAAGAAGTTAAAAGTAGTTTTGTCTAAATTGTCTATTTTCTGAAAGAAGTGTTTTTCTTTGGTAATAATATTCAAAGTCCCACGGCAATCTAAAAAGCTCACTCTGCTTGGGCGATAGATGTACTATATGATCTTGAAACTGATGTACCTGAGGCTGTTCCTCACAGTTTTCATGCTAATTTGTACCTGGTTTATGCTGACTTGACTAGAATTATTTCTGGCTGTTACTGGTTGGCAATCAAATCTATTTTTTTTAAATTTAAATAAACTCCAAACTAGGAAACAACTAAAAACACCCACTAAACTTAGCATATGGTTACACTTTTAGAGAGGAATAAGAAAGCAAATAAAGCCATAGTGATATTTTTGGAGACATTCTGACTGCATGTCTCAGATCAGTGTAATGGAGATGTAAATATTCCACAAGAACAGTGTTGAGCCAAGTCACCTGTGTAACAAACATCACATTTCCTTGCCTGTGTGGCAACAGTAGATTTGCAGCAGCTTTCTGTCCACTCTGGATACTCGTGTGTCTCATGGCATGTCATAAGTGCTTTTTAGAACTACCAAATCAAACAACTTAAAGTGGGGGAAAATGTATTTAGACTCAATTTTATTTATAAAAACTGTTAATACTGTATTTCTTTCTGAAGTAAATTGGTATTTCAAGGAGAATAGAGAGCTTGTGGGGAAAAAATAATTTAGGCCTGATCCCTTCTTGTCTATAGATGACAACAAGCTCCATGTTTTCACAGCTTAATTTAATTGGCACACATGCTGTCTATGCTCTCTGTAGTGTCTTCAGAAGTGTTTGGCACATCTGTGGTATGGAGAGCACTGATAGAGAAGCTCACCTGGCACTGCTTGTGGCTAAGCATCTCCCAGGCCTGCCCCAGTGTCTGGACTGCAGATGCTCTCTGTGGGGTCAAGGGTGGTTACCTGAAGATCATGTGTGACCTCCCTAGGTAGGCATGTTCAACTTTCCAAGGAAAGGATACACCTTGTTTCTTTAATCTGCCTAGCTGATCTTTCTGTGGGACAGAGGTCTGTGTACAGCATGTTTGATTCGTTTAGTGTTATCCAGTGGTTTCTCAGATGGCCCAGTAGTCTCACTTCATTTATCTGTGACATTTTGACAGCTGAACCGTGACAGATGAGCACTGGTGGGTTTTGCGGTCGTGGTTTAGAAGATTGCTGCTCTGAGCTGTCCCCTTGCTTCTCTGTTACAGGTTGCTGCCACTGTGGCAGGGTTAGCAGGAGGACAGAGCACCTTAGGCACTGAATGCAAAGTCCAGCAGCTGGATTTGCCTTGGTCATGGCTCTGTGCAGAGTTGCTGGGTGATCAATGTGTTTAACTGGAAACAGGCTGGTGTTACCTGGTGACTGTGCTGCAAGGACAGCAATAGACAGGGAGATGCAGGAAGATCTTATTCATTGCCAGCCATTTGCAAAGATGTAAGGCAAGAGTCCTTGACAGGAATTCTTGTCTGTGCTCTAAAGCAAGCAGGTGATCTTTGAGGTGTGTTACAGAGGGAAAAGAGGTTGGCCTTGTCCTTATTTCTACCGGGTCTTTCTTGAGCAGCCTCAGCAGGGAATGCTACCTTGGCCTTTATATTTACAAGGACATGTGCTTTGTGATACTTGGTGTTGTCCATGGTAACATGGTGAGAAAGGTGAGGTGTCTGTAGATTTCCTGGTGCATAGTCTAGTTCTGGTGCTACCCTGGAGGGATGCTCTCTTCTCAGCTCATTGCTTATACTCCCGTGGAGGGTGGATATTTGGTGACTGGGTATTTGCTGTGCAGTAGATGGAGACCTCCTGACCCCACGTTTCTCCCGAGGGCTTGCCCACACAGGAGTAGCAGATGCCTTTGCTGTTGCTTGTGTGTGAGTGCCAGTCTTATGCGTGGTGTCTCTGGGACAGGTTCAAGAGGCTGGAAGAGGTGTAGGCACAGGCTGGCATGTTGGGAGGCACTCCCAGTGCAAGGAGCAAGCACAGGAACACCATCTTTGTCTGTCTTCTTGCAGCTGATTAATTTATTACAGGTTTTCCTTGGGCCTCAGACTTGTGTGCTTTTCCCCTTGTACATGCTGGAAAGCAGAGCTGTGCCCACAAACTGATCCTGAGACCACACTTTGGAGGCCAGCCTCTTCAGGGAGATGGGCCAAACACATTCAGCAGTGGGGTTTTGCTGCCAGCCTTGCCTCTCCTTTCCTCACCATTGCCAGCCAGCCCTGGCAATGCAGGGCCTCTGCTCCTGTCTGCAGCTCATGTTGCCTGGTTCTTCTCCCTGTGGCGTGAGCAAACCACCCTCCTCAAAGGGTAAAGCCAGCAGCATTTATATTATTAATATTAGCCGAGAGTAACCTTGGGTTTCTGGTTGGGAAGATGATGGTAAAATGCTGACTGCTGCTCACACTTGCCTAAAAAAGCAGGAGATAAATTCATTTGGGATGTGACTCTAAACCCTTCTGAGCTTCTGTGTGTGCTTAAGCAGACACATATTGAAACCTTTTATGGGCATATTGCAATGTTCCACTGGCCGTGGCATGCCACCTCCTGCTCCTGAAGCTTGCTTTCCCGTTTTAAGGGCAAAGACTTCCAGACCAAGGTTCCGGTTCTGCAAAATACTCAAGCCTGATTTTAAATGCTGTAGAGCTCTTGCAGGCAGCAAAGAGCTCCTTGTGCTGGAGTGGGCCGTTGCACCAAGTTTTGAGCGTGGGAAGTGGTCTTCTCGGCCAGACTCTAAAGGGGGAGAGCTGTCCATGGTCGTTTCCTCTGCCACTTTTGGGAGTTTCTTTGCACGCACACCTTGAGTTTGCAGCTGGGATCTGCAAGCACAAGCTCCATGCCTGTGACCCAGCACAACTGCAGGGGGATACTCTGTGAGCCCCAGGGTCTTCCTCTGCACAGGGAGGAGGGAGATGAGGTGCTGGGCCCAGATAGCAAGTGGTTGTGCTCACGTTTACCTCTGCCTTCTGTGAGTCAGAAGTTGGCCAAGGGAGTTCAAAGTGGGGGGGTGTGTGTGTGTGTACAGTGAGCTCTGGCACCTCAAACGGTGCCATGTTGCAAAATGTGACACTGCCAAATTCTTCTAGGGAAGAAGTTCAAGCATTACATCTTCCAGCCCTGATGTGTAGCAGTAGCTAACACTGGGATTGAAACAGAAGCACCAAACCTACAAGTCTCTATGCCTGGACAGAGTGTGGGGCAAAGAGGATGCTTTGCTGTGATGTCCTGTCTTGCTGCAGTGTCAGTGAAGCTACCTAGGGACTTCTCATGCTCCTGATTGCATTAGGCCAACAAAATGAGCTGGGGGGGAAGGTGGTGAAAGATGCCTTCGAGGGGAGTGACTGAAGGAGCATGTGGAGTTGGTGGATTTCTTCAGCGGCGTAGCATCAGTTTGATGTAATCCCTTAGCTGACAATAGCTTTCTGCCACTTGGTTCACCCTTCTGAAGGAGGGTGCAGTAACATGCTTTTATGTAATTGAGCTGTTTGGAAGCTTTAAAACAAATATAAACAAGATGTGCCAGGCTTTTTGGAGAGCCCATCGTCTGACATCTCCCACAGAGTATTTCAATAAGTGGTTAGATTTCCAAGTGAGGAGCTGAGCTCTTTGAAAATCTGCCCCTATAAATATTGTTTTGCTGGTATTAAAATAAATCCTTTGAAGACCTTGGGTGAATGTTGCCCCATACAGGCACAGTTTTACTTCTGGGTTATTAATACTGTTTTATTGCTGTTCATAAAACAGCAGGGATCCAGGCACTGACCCCCTTCCTCACCCCATATAGTCCTCGTGCCATGTCTGATGACGGTCTTTTGATTAGAGGAAAGGCCAAGGATTTGGAAAACCAGCTTTCAGAGCCTTGTGATGATGCAGACTGCTTCAAAGTGTTGTAATGTCAGTCTCTGTGCCTAATTGCACTTTTTGACCTCACAGGAGCAGTAAAAAAAATGTCTTTGAAGGCTGAGTGTAGCTGAGCTGCTGTAGTAGCAAGACTCTGGGTGTTTTAGACAGGTGTCCTAACTGAGTAAACATTTCAAACCCTGGCTCCTTCCAAAGGAATAGCTATCAAACATGCTTAGTTCTGTAAGCTTACCTGCCTGTTAGGAAAGCCCCCTGTTCTGTAATGGCAGTGAAAATATTCAGTTTAACTGTAGCTAATGTGTTAGGATAGTAAAATCTTTCTGCTGTCCACACAGTAGAAAGTACATTGCACAAAAGTGATGCTGATCTCTCGGGAGCCCTGGGCTTTACATCCGGCTCTCTGAACCGCTAGTTAGTGTTTGGCCTTTGTTTAGGATTTCAGTGACATGGTTACTCGGTGTCCCCACCGTCAGAGGAGCTGGGTGCTGGAGTGAGGGATTATTAACCACTAATTCTGTGTTTTTACCTCTTCTATCTGAAGCCAGCACCTGAGAATAGCTCAGTGCTGTTCTCTGCATGCTTCAACTCCAAGCTGGAAAGCTGAGACCTGGAGGTGCCTTTCCGCAACATTTAGCTTAAAGCTGCGAGGAAGAAGCATATTCCTGAGAGGGCACAATTGGCTTGCTGGGACAAGAGCATACTCAAATCAAGCAATTCCCCAAGTTTGTAGTGAAATGTTATGGCAGATGGCCTGCTTACAATGCGGGATATTATTAGAACCATGATCAGTGCTAATAAGGTCATCGGCGGTGGGGGAGGAGGTCAGTGTCTGACCTTGTTTGGAAGGTGGCAGCCTGTGCTCTGGGAAGAAGTTTTCCTCTTACAGTAGTGGAATGTGAATGTGTAAAACAAGCTACTTTGTGTATTAATCTGGCTGCACAGTAGAGAGAAGGACCCACCCCCCAATCCAGTGTAACTGCTGTGGGGGTGCTGCTGGCCCCCACCCCTTGCTGAGGTAGGTGCACACAGCACCATTAACAAGTGAGGCAAATTCTGCTTAAATTAACAGTCCTGGGAGCGGGAACCAGGAGCAGTTTAGCTACAATTCATTGCCCAGGTGACTGGTGAGTGGTCTCTGAGTTTTATCTTGACTCTGACCATACTCTGCATTAACACAGCGCTAACTTTTTGCTGTGCTCCTTACACTGGTGTCAGAAAAAGACCCAGAACAACCCCTACAGATAGGAGTGTTGGAATCCAGCTGAGTTGTGTGAGTGATGTCCACATCTCTGCCCAGCAGTACTCACACCAGGTTCTGGTGGGGATTTAAGCCAGTAGCCTGAAACATGGTGCTTCAACTCTGTCTCATTACTTTGCCTTATCAACTCAGGGGTGCTGTGATCAGCTCTGGGTGAATAGTAAGAGGAGACAACTTAAACAGAGGGGCGTTTGGGAAAGTGTGGAGTATCTGAGGGTGCAGAGGTGGCCGGGGAGCACCAACACGGTGGAGTTGCAGCCAGTGTGCCTGAGAGTGTGGCCGTCATGACGGTGCTTCCCTAAGTCCCTGTTATCCGCAGGGGCACGGCTGGTGCTGGGAACAGTCACACGGAGATTAGGTCCTTAAAGAGCCCTGCTTCAACCGAGCAGAGTTTGAATACAAAACCTCAGCGTGTAATCCCAATGGTGTTGGCCGATCCCACTGATCTGTTTCTTCCTCCTGCTGTCCGTTCCTGAAGGATCAGGGCATGGGTAAGGCTTGTGGCCATTATGTGCTGCTTGATCCCAAATGGTCGGTTCATGCAGTGTTGTGCTGCGTGCAGTGCTTGGGCTCTGCTCCCAGAGTCCCTTCCACGTGATGCTGCAGATAGCAAACCCGGGATGAGTTTGCCAGGAGAAAGCAAGAGCCTCATGGGGTTGGACATTTCAGCCCATGCAGTAGCACTTTAGTGCTCAGGGTGGTGGGAAGTTGAAAGCCAGACATATAAATGAGCCTTTAAGGAGGGCTTGGAAGGTCATCCAGGTATGGCAGAGATGATGGTGTTTTAGGTCAGCTGTAGGAAGGAAAGCTCTTTCCTCCCTGTGAAGGAATCTTGTTTCATAAACCAGCGGACTTTCAAGACCGAGAGTTGTCTTTGGACGGAATGTTGCTCCTTCCTAAACGTTGTAGGGGACGGTGTTAAAAGATGCTCCTGCTAATGCAGAAACCCTCCAAATCTTGCTCCGATGGTGGAAGACGTGCAGCCTTATTCTAATGCACTGTTTCTTCTTTCTGCTCCATTTCCTCTTCCCCTCTGGGCCTATTTGTCTTCAAGCCTTCCTGCAGCTCCCCTGTCCTCTTTGTCCCTGTTGTGGTGTCTGCAGGGACTGTACAAGGCAGCCCAGGAAGTCTCTTGCTCTCCTCTCCTGTTTCCTCAGCAGTCATTTTTATTTCTCGGTGCATCTGGTGCCCTTGCAGATGAAGAGGTAATCACAGTTACCTCCCCTGCAGGCTTTGACTCCCTGCTGTGTCAATCCTGTTGCCTGTAAAACCTCGGTGATGTGCTGCATGGTTGGAGCTGGAGCAGGGCAGGCAGGCTGAGTGACTCGGGTGCTCGGAGCTGGAAAGCCATCAGGGTTGATAAAAGCAAGACAGGGATGTCTGAAACCTTCTCTGAGCTGCAAGGGACGACCTCGAGGGAAGGAGGTGGGGGTGACTCTGGGGAGGAGCAGTGCAGCTCCCCAAGCCACTTTCCCATAGGACCGGGGAGCTTGGGGATGTATCACGGACCCTGGCCACCCATCACTGCCAGCTCTGTCAGCATCTGCTGGCTGGCATGTCACAGCAGGGTGCGGATTACCCCGCACAGCCCACGTCAGGCTTGTCACCAGAGCCCACTCAAACTGCTCTGCGCCATCCTTGGGAGAGTTGGGGGGGGAAGGGAATCCCTTGGGGGCTGAGAGACAAATGGGCAGGATCACTTTTAGCTAGCGATGCAGAGGTGGGATGGGCAGGCTGCTGGGAGGCAGGAGCTTGGGAGGCATCAAGGGCATCACAGCTGCAACAGCCCGGCACAGAGCAACTGGAATGCAGTCTGGGTGTTGCCGAGGCTTCCCCTGGCTGCCCGGGGTTTTTCCACCAAGTCTGGTGTATTGAGACTGAAAACTCTTCAGGCTGGGACTGTCTCATTTTGTGTTTGGGTAGTAATTGGAGCAGGACCCTGAGCTGTAGCATTGATGAGTATTTGTATTCCCGCAGCCAGAAATCCCCTGCTGCGGCCTTGTGCGATAAAGCACAGATTGAATTAAGAGGATTTTCATTGTTGTTTTGTGTTTCTCTGCATGGGTTTTTGAAGAGTCCACAGTAATATAAAATCTTTAGAAGTCTTTACTTGGAATGGAGCTCACATTAGGTGGGACAAAAACACTACTGAAAACTGGGGTTTTTTTCTGTTTTGATTGTGCTAATTCTTGGAGAATGAGTTTAAGCATCCTTTCAGTGCTTAGCCCAATCAGGAGAAAAGTGTTAGCACTTTTCTTACTTTGCCCTTCTTGGTCTGTATCAGAGGCACTTAAAGAAAAGTTTGTGCAGGGATTTCTGCCAGGGCCCTATCAGAAGTCCATCTATCTTGGTTTAAAACAGTTAGAGCATTTTTCCAGGAGTGTTCGAGTGTTCGCTTACGTAGGCACTGGTCCTGCTGCATTCCAGACTGGCTAATGACCCTGGAGCTTCTTTGCAGCTCCTCCTCTCATGTCGGGGAGAGACTGCAGATGTCCTCAAGAAAGGTCACTCTTCCTTGCAGAAAAAATCCCTCCAATCCCTCCTATCCCCATCTATATGGGCCCATCCCACCTAAAAACAAATGAACATTTGCATTGCAGCTGACTCATCCTGACTGTGCCTGGCGAGGGCAGTGAAAGGTCTTTTTCTTGCTGCCCTTTTAGGAGGGGATTGTGCTGCATCTGAAGGTATCTCTTGTCAGTAGCAAAAGCAAAATACTTGAGGTCAGGTGTCTGCTGCCTAAGGAAGCCATGTTGTTTAAGATTGCTTTCTAATAGAAAACAGCCTTCAAAAGGTAACCCTTGCATTCCCCCTCATCTACAAAAGGTTGAACATCTCAGGCAGTCTGTACTGCACTAGTGGATGGGACAAGGATAAGCAGCTCAGGGCAGGAGTTCGGAAAGCAGAGCAGCAATACAGGAAAACCCCGTGGTAATTTCATCAGTTTGCTTTTGTGCATCAAGTCTGAATAAGCAAGCACATCCACATGGATATGCTTTAGTTGCTTCTGCCTCCCCCAGCTTTTCTCTTGTGCTCTCAAATCTAAATAAGTGAATCTGGTGGTTATTAAGAACATGAACTCCAAAACACCAGGCAAATGAATGGAAAGCCCTGATCAGTTCCATTCCTGTTGGTCTGCTGGGACAGATGGATGAACAGACACACATGTATGCACACGCAGGACACATTCTTTTCTTAGCTGTTCTGGCACTTACACCAGTGCTGCTCAGAGGAGAATTTAGGTCAGGCCAAAAGTTGTATCCCGCAGGAGTAAGTGGATACATCCAGCTAACTAGGCATACAACCATTTCAGTGTCCTGTCCTACAGCTCTTGTTACAGCAGAGGGAACAGATCTCATCAGTGGCTACATGGAATTAACCTCTCGGCAGCTGAAATCATGGTTTCCACAAAATGCATTATCAGTTAATCCCCGTACCGCTCTTGCTCGATTTTGGGGTCTTTGGGCTATACATCAGCATAGAGACCTAGAGACCCTGAATTTGGGCTATCTAGGTCAGCATGGAATGCAGGGTGAGCAGAAAGCCTCCTTGAGCAGTCTGGTTTGCCGTGTCTGTGTTGGCTTACTGTTCCTGGGAAGGGTTTGTTACTTGAGTGTGCTCAGTTAGGGACAAAAGCATGGATCTGCTTTGGCTTTGTGTGGTTGGGAGTGTGAATCTGCACAGACCCTCACGAGAACTGCAAAACAGACTGTGGGAACAGGGATCTGTGAGGACTGTTGTAATTAGAACACGTAGAAGTTTTGCTCTGGCCAAGGTTGTTTTAATAAATCCATTGTATATTAACAGGTTTTCAGATGTTGGCGCAGAATTGGGCATCGTGTTCTTTAAAGCTGGCTTCCTGTGTGGCACTTGTGACTAGTGCATGTGAACTGCACCTAAATATGTCTCCCTAATTGCAGTTTTATCCCAGAATTGTTATTGCCAAATTCTCCTTTTGCCCATAGAGATGTCAGTGCATTATCTTTGGAATTTACCTCCATGGAAAAAGGTCTGTCCTGTTGCCACCATATCTTGCTGTGCTTCTCTGTGGGCTCAGCTCCTAACAAACATTTACACTGCTTTAACCTCCCTTTCACTTGAAATGGTAGCAAATATTGGTCACATATCTGCTTTCTAGTGCCAGGTGCTGCTTAAAGAGCACTTCTGGAGGTGTTTTTTAAGAGAAAAATCCCCTCTGTGACTTAAATGTACATACGTTACTGGCTGTAATAAACAACTCACTAAATAGATCAGTCTGCAAAAGCTGACCGAGGTGGAATATTTGCCTAGGGCAAGGCAGGCTCTCTTTTTATTTTTGCTTGGTTTTTTTCTTTCTTCCTTTCTCTTCAAGCCTTGCTGCCTCCTAGATGGAGGACTGTGATTCAATGTCACTTGGCCTGAATGTCCTCTTTGGAAGCCAAGGCCCGTGTGAGATATGTGGTCCATGCTTGCTGTGCCTATCAGGCTGCAAGAGCTCTCTTGAAGGTACTTTTCGTATCTGCACCTTTAATCCTTTGACCAACAGCAAGTTCATTATACTGTGGGCATGAAATGTGAGGCCTGGCATGAACCAGAAAGCTTTGGTGTCCTTGCTCGGAGGTGAGCGAGAGTATGTGGAGTTGGTGGCGCACTGTCAGCCCTTTTCTGGTAGCTTGGTAGCTTCTCTGCGAAGCCAGAGCAGAGGGAAAATGTGCTGCTGTGCACAAATATGCCTGGCACGTGTAGCTGAAACAGGAGCACAAGGGCAATGCTTGGTCTTTGGTGAACTGAACTGTAGCCTGAAAAAGTAGCTGGGGACATCAGTGGGCCATCAGGGTGAGGAGCAAGGCAAGATGGCTTTGCTGTCTGCTGTGGGGCAAATCCTAGCCGAGAGCAGAAAGGTGTCCTGTGCCTTGGAACATCAAACCCCTGGCTCTGACAGATGTCAGGGAGCAAATCCTGCAGTGGCAACTGAGGCCATCACCCTCCTGTATCTCTGCATCTGCTGTTGCCCTGCAGTCACCTCCTTTGTTGGTTTAAGCTATTGCACAGAGAGACTGTCATGTCATGACACATCTTGGTGTTTCCACCTGAAGTGTGGAAAGCTGGACTGGCAGAGCCCAGCCGCATCCTTCCCTGCTCAGGGTGCTGCTGCATCACCCGCTGGCAGCCCCACAGTAAAGGCTGAGGCACATCCTGCGCAGTTTTTTTCCAGGCTGAAGATTCTCCCTGGAAATTGTTAGTCCAAATGGAATTAATTTTTTTTTAAAGTTTTTTCATTGTCTTTTGAAAACCAGGGATCTGTTTGTGCCCATTAAGCGGTTGCTTTCTGAGCAAAGCAACAACACAAAAATTGGGCTAATCCTCAATTGGTAAATGGTTGTGTTCTGCCAAGTTCTTAGAAAAACCCAACCAAACCTAGCCACCTCCATATCTTTTTATTTGCAATTTCATTTTGCTTTCCGGAACACAGTGAAAATGAGGTTTTCTGATCATGACTTTGCCCTCTGCAGAACAGGAGGGAGGGTTTGGGTCAGACACTTAGTTATCAATCTCTGCTCTTCCCTATTTGCCTTTTCCCTTGTGTAAACTTGAGGCGTGAGGCTGCTGGAGATGGTCACATGTCCAATATTTGTATTCATGAACACAGTACTTTAACATTTATTCTCCTGGGCTTTAATGTACTTTGCTTGGTTCTGTCTACGTGTGGTTTGCCTGCTGCAGTTGTAATATTCAACAGACACTGTAGGTAGAGGAAGGTCAGAAGCATCAACTTTCCATATGACCTTGACAGATTCAGCTGGTGAAAGTTATAGAATTGGATTATGGGATTTACAATGAAAAGATGGTTTAAGGGACAAGAGAAAATGCACTTGCTATTTTCAAATGCTGGCCTGGTGTAATAGCAATCAGGAGGGACACAATTGAGGGAGACGGAAGGTAGAAGACATATGTGAAGTTTAATTTTGTTTGTTTTTCTGTGGGGTTTTGTGGTGTTTTTTTAATACAGTACTTGTGCAATATTGTTCCAGAGAGCTGGCATGGGCTTTTTTTGTAATTTATTATAGAAGAAAAATCAATGACTTGCCAGTGTTTCTATCTTCTAGGTTGAATTGATTTTTGTTACTTAGAAATAGTCCCACATTGAAACCCACAGGAATATTAACATTGCTGGATGTCACCTACTCCACATCCTACTCTGTACATGCAGTGGTCCCAGGACTAAGCATGCTCCTAAATGTGCTCTCTTTACTGGGCACTAAATGCCTTCTTTTGTAATTGTTATCGATCGGTTCCTTCAGCAGGTCTGTGGCCAGGCAGGTCTGTAAAGTCTTGTCTTGGAGAGAGCCTCTTTTTGATAATGTATTAAAGAAACCTATTTTATTGTGCTTTTAACGTTCCTGAACCTAGGAGAGTAGTGGAATAATACTTGGAAGACATTAAAAGTGCTCAGTTCAGAACTCTAAATGATGATACTTCTACTCTGTTTAAACCTCATTTCAAATATGTGGTGGTAACAGACTGATACGGTTCACAAATGTAGCATAATCAAAATGTATTGGTGGATACAAAAGAAAAGAGCTTGATGAAGTCTTTATTCCTGTCTTTTGTGGCATGAGATTGCTGTTATTGGAAGTAGTAATCTCTCAGATAAACATGTTTTTCTGCTCTGTGACTCTACTGCTCAAAAAATACACTTTGACAATGCCATACTCTTTTAATATATATTTCTTGGACTTGGTAAGCACTGTCCATTGCTTGGAGCAAGCTAAAATGTTCCACAAACCAAAAACATTAAAATCAATACACTTTTTTCATTGAGCATAACAGAGCGTGCCATTGGCCTCAAAGAAGACAGCTTGGCAGGGGAACAGAGCTGGAAAGAGTTGTCAAGATGTAAAAATATAATGAAGGAGCTACAGGGCTTTTCCCCAACAAAATAACTGCTCTCAGTTTTTAAGAACCTTCAAGTATAACAAGCAGCTTGGAATGAAAATCCTTCATGAAAGCAGGAGGACAGCCATGACCTCTTTGTGCTGTCCTGGGGAAACTCACTGGAACATTGCTGTATTCAGCAATGTGCAAAACTTCACTCACAGCAGCTCTCAGTTCCCTAATTGCCAGGTGAATAAGGATTTGGGAATTTAGGCTAGTGCCTGTGGCTGCTTAGAGTCTACTGGAATGCAGTAGTTGCATGTCCCCCCTGTTCCTAATTAAAATATATTTAAAAATGTCAGGGTGATAGTACTTGTTTTAATACTTGAGCTCTGTGGTAACAAGCCATCGTTTCTTTCTGGAGCTGGATTTGCCTGCTGAGGTCAGTGGTTTGAAGTGATTGGCAATGGCTGTGAGTGGCTGTCACCAGTTAAGGTGCTACCAAAAAGGGAGATGAGGACATAGAAATGCTGCTCTCTGCTTTGTTTTTGTCTCCTGCTCTGGTTTGAGCTGTGTAATAAAAACAAGCTTGACAAGCATTTTGAGGCTGCAGATTTTAAGCGAGTCCTAGATAAGCATGTTTGAGTTCCAGCAGAGCACATCTGATCTTGCAAACCCCCCTGTCTAAGTGCTTTGCACTTTTACACAGACTATTTAAAGTGACTGGTATATGCAGTAGGGCTTGGCCACGCTGTGCATCTGTTTGTTGCCAGCATTTGCAACTGATCACTCTCTTACCCTGAAGGGAGGGAAGCACTCTGATGTGCTCAGTGTACATTTTTAATATACTGGTGAAATTGTTCAGCTGCTAAACTGTTTGTGCCACATGGTGGGAAGTGTGTCCCCTGCTTGGGCAAAGTGCTGCTGTCCCTTATATGCCTTTTGGTGGTGACCTGTCCAACTATGCAAAAAGTAGATGACCAAAGCCCTGTCAGCTTGGCCATGTGCCACAGGGGTTGGTCATCCTGTGTTGGTGGCAAGGGGCTGCTTTCCAGTCCTGTGATGGGAGAGAGCCTTCAAGCACAGCACATCCCCCTTAGCCAGTGGCACTCAACACAGCGCCTGCAGCCTGGTTTGTATCTGTGGTAGAGGTTTGCTTTCACAGACAGAGGCTGGAATGACAGAGATGCAAGTGTTACAGGTCTTCAGCAGTGTTTGTTCGGCAGTCTCCTCAGCTGGCTGTTGGCAGCTTTTTTTCTGGACTTGAATATATTTTGCAGAAATGATGCTGATATTTTTTACCTTCTGTCCTTCTTTCCATCTTCCCTGCAAAGCAAAAACATCCCAGCAGAACAGTCATAGGGGGAGGCCGAAGAGCAGCATCAATGTCTTAGAGCCAGGGATTATTGTGTCTGCTTTCTATTCCTTGTGCATTTTTCTAACTCCCTGGACATAGAGCTAGACCCTACCTGGACTGACGTGGTTGTGTTTTGCTGACCTGTTCTTTTAAAGTTGCAGAGGGATATAACGTTTCGGGTTTTTTAAGCTCAGACATTGGTTGGCTTCCCAAGGCTCTACCCCACAGCTGTAGGAAGAGGAAAACTGGGTAGACTGGGACTGTGCAAAATGTACCAGCCTCACTTCAGTGGGGTGAACACTTCAGTGCTTGGTGTGCTCTGAGGGTTTTCAAGCTGCCTTGCACTTGCATGTGCCACTGAGCTTTGCTTTGAGCTCTCAGTTCAAAAGGACGCAAAACTCTTGTCGTAGCTGCCAGATGTCACCTGCTTTCATTTGGAATCATGCAAAACATCGAGGTTCACTCATTTCAGTCAAAATCAAGTCTAGGCTTGCTCAGAAAGGGCTTGACCTAACATTCATTGAAGCCATGAAATTCAGTTGCTGTTTTAGTGATAGGCTGGGGCTGCCTTGAGAGTGCTGGAAACGTTGGGTAGCCCTGGGAGCTTGTGATAGCTATTCTGGTTTTTCCACTGAAGCTGTGTGGAAAGGCAGGTCTGACTCTTGTCCTCTGTACCCTGACAGAAGACATGTCCCTGTTCACCTCAGCAGCCCTGGGTCAGAGCTGACATGTTGCTGCTGCAGCTCAGAGCATCGTTCAGAACAGCATAAAATCTGCAAACGATTCTCGAGTGACTGCAGGGGAGCTGAGTTGGGCCAAAATAACACCTGGGGTGATTTTAGCAGTTTTCTTCTCATCTGTCTGCACAGGCTCGGGGAGGTGGCTCTTTGGACCCAGAGGTGGGAATTTCAAAGTTACGCAAAATTCATCCTAGAGATGTTGTAAAACTGTGGTTTGTGCTTTTTACGGGCTCTTTGAATTCTATTTCCAGCAAATTCTGTATTCATGAACTGTGCTCTTTCTTGGCTAGAACATGCATTTCACAGGCTCTGTATCATCCATAGCTGGAAACTAGGAGATTAACCTTAACTCCAGCATTTTTATTCACACATATTGAAATTGAAACTTCTCTATGGTAGGAAGTCTGTGTTGCTTCCCTTGCCTTCAAGGCTGATTGCCATCTGGTAATACTAACTGGAAGATACATTTTGCTTTTTCTTTCCAGCTATGATCTATTCACAGCAGGATCCTTGCCATAACAGCAGTCTCTGGGCTCTCTGTAAATGGGTGTTACACCTGCATTTGAAAAATGTCAGCAGCCAGCTGTGCTGTATTTTTTATTGCTGTTACAAGTAACTTTAGCCCACCAGCTTCTTTGTACCCAATATTGTGTAAGCAGGGCTGCTGGTGTAGGGGGGGTGCAGAGCACTGACTCTCCAGAATCCCAACATCTGTCCGGAGAGGAGCAGAAAAAGCGGTAGAACTGGAAAGCCTTTGAGATGAGTTATTTCAGAGAGGGATGATGGAGTGCTGGCATTAGGTTTGGGAGTCTTTGACATAGCACAAATCCACTTCCAAACAAGTCAGGGAACAAAGCATAGGATAAACTTCTGTGTGACTATCCACAACAGCTTGGAAAACTGAGTTCAGTGGCAGTCTGGAAGGATGTGCTTGGCACGACTGTTCAGTTTTGTTTTGTTCTGATGGCTTGAATGATGGAATAGAGAGAGTATGCTTAACAAGCATACTCTGGGGGTAGGGTGCTCTGAGCTGGGAGGAACTATAGATACTCTTTAGAGAACCAGATGTGGAGTTGCAGATAGTCTTGACAGGTTGGAAAAGTAATCCATAAAAAGGCGAGTGAGTTCAGTAAAAGCAGTATGAAATACAGCGTTGGACTGAATCAGCTGCCTCATACAGGGTGCAGCATAGCTGGGTCTGGAGTAGTTCTGGAAAAGGCTTATTGAGAGTGAATCAAAGAATGTTACGTTGTTAGTAGGAAAGAAAATGCCATGCAGGGATGTAAAAGCAGCAGTGTCCTCTGCAGGACATGTAAAAAAATGTAAGAAAATGTAAGAAAAAAATTATGTGCTTGCACTGCACTGGTCAGGGGTTAGGTGGAGCACAGTGCCCTGTGCAGGTACCCACAGCAGCAGGAACTGGGGGCGTAGCCTAAGGAAAAGCTTGGAGACTGTGCTGGGAAAGAGGATGGTTTTCATATTCTAGAGTTCAGAGTTTTAAGGAAGGGGAGTAGATGTGAGCACAGCCTTTAAGTATGGGCCCTTTCTCAAGGAGGAAGGGAATAATTCCTGTTCTGGCCTAAACCACAAGTTTTAGGTTTCTGTTGCAAGTGGAGCAAAACTGCAGTTGAAAATCAGCTATGAGGAGACTGATGTGTTGGAGTCCCGTGTCTGGGAAATACACAAGTAATGGGTACAAAGAAAATAAGTGATCTGTGTGGGCAATGGGGAGATGTATCACTTCACTACTTTCTTCTAGACCTGCTTTTTAGGCTGCTTGTAGGTGGGCTAACAGCCTTCCATGAGAACATATTCAAGGAGTGTTTTGTACATAATTACACTTTAAAACTTCTCTGTGAAAGTGAGCTGCTCCAACACTGCTAGGAGGAAAGCATTGCTCTTAAGCAGAAGTTACCTGATGTATTGGGCCAGGGTCGATGTTCAAGGGAGGCTGCAAGGTTGCAGTTCTCACTGACTCAGTTGGCAGCATAATTTCTGAAATTTCATTAGCCTGTAGAAAGGACTTGCAGATAAGGTGTGTTCAGGGCTGGCTTTGAACTGCAGCGAGTGACAGCTGGGCTGCGTGAACACCTACCTGAGACGTAACACTCGCTAATGATCAGACTGACTTGTCAGATCCAGCCTCCTTTGTTTTCCAGTTGAAAACATACTATTTTCATGCTATTTGATGTTGTTTGCCAGTGGAAGGTGTTTGATCCAGCAGTGAGATGGACAGCTATCTCCCTTCCTCCAACACAGCTCTCTACTGTGTGGAAAGAGGAGCATGGTGCAGCATTGGAGGTGGCTGGATGAGCCATGCAGTGTACTGCAGATGGCAGGATGTGCCACTCAATCCAGCCAGCATTCCACTTGCTCAGCCCTGGAGCAGGTTGCTTAGGGACAAACTGTAGTGAGCACAAAGCACTTGAGTAGAGGTGGTGCACTGGTGGTTTGCTGTCCTGGCAGGGTGACTTTGAAGCTGCCAGTCCTTATAGGATGGGTGAAGGACTTAGAGCTTGGGCATTACCAGGTACCAAGTCTACCTCCCAAGACCTCTCTCTTCTTAGAGAGCAGATGGCAGTAGGGGTAGACCTGGAGCAGCACGTGCTGCTCAGTACATGTTCATAGCTGTGCTGCATGGACACAGGGATGCAACCCTGAGCTTCCCGCTTTTTGCCTCCCACTGTTGCAGGACAATTCATGCTCTATGGCAGTTCTGCAGCCTGCCCTGCAAATGTAGGGCAGACACCTTGGTGGTTGAGGTTGTATTGTGTATGAGAAAGCCATGCAAGGCTGTGGCAGGAACGAGGATCCACGGCCAGGAGAGAGCCTCTGCATGCATGTGGTGAGTGGGATGGAAAGCAGAGAGTGTTTCATGCCTCAGCACTGGAGCGACAGGCACTGAGTAAGCAGGGCCAGCACATCTCTGAATGTGCCTCCCCACTGAGTTCCTCTTGGGGAGGTGGAAATCTGCTGCTTCATGCAGAGATAAGTTATGTAGACAAGCTGTGTTTTGGTGCCTGGTTTTGTGCAAAACACGGAAATCCTTTCCTGCCTGGTCTCTTTTCATTCTTTTTGCTGTCAGTCATTGCACATGTCATCAGTGTCTGTGGAAAAGACTGCACAGTCAGGGCACCAACCTACTGCATCCTCCAGTGTGTGAAAAGCCACATTAGCCTGAAGATTTTCACATGAAAACTGCTGATGATTGATGGGACATAGTGTGCAGTCATTAAAACTAGAAATGTGTGTCTGGAACCCCTCACGGGTGCCCGGGATTAAAGAGACCATAACAAACTGCATTACTGGTGCACACGTGAGCAAGCGTTGGGGTTTGTGCTGGAAGCCTTGTTTCTGCAGCACAGTTCAACTCACTTCAGCAGCCAGGGAGGAGAGAATTTGTGCAACATGCTTAGGGAAGGTTCATCCAGCCTGATGCAGTACCCAGAATGCTCTTATTTGCATCCCTCCAAGCTAGGATGCAGATGACAAGGTGCAAACTGCACAGAGCCAGGTGTAATGCAGGTTTTTCTACTGGATTTCAGTGTGCTGCCGTCAGTGCTGCACTCCAAACAGCTGGCTTTGTTGCAGTGCAAGTGCTGTCACGTTAGCTGGTGTCAGATGCCAGCCATTTACAGTATACGCCATCACAGCATAACTTAAGTTGGCAACACAGAGTCAATCACATGCCAGCAGCCTACTGTACGGGTGGGGGAGTGTGTGGGAAGAAATGGGGAGAAGATACTCTTATAAAATCCTTTAATGATTTATTTTTAATATCCATTTTTGAAGCCTTGGAAAGTGCAGTCCATATGCTTTTCCCTTCTGGCTGTAGTTGGCAAAGAAGCTGATGAATATGGTCCTTCAGACTCCTTCCATTTTTCAAGGAGCCAGAAAATACAGCTATATTTAGCATGTTACCAAGGCCAGCAGCAGTCAGTTACTGGGTGGTGATTCCCTGGCTGCAGGCTTGTGTGCCACCTGGGACAGGGTGGAAATGCGCCTGTCCTGGAGTCAGTACTCAGGCTAAATTGACAGCAGCAAATTTTAAATTTCCAGTTACAGGAGGATGGCTGTGCTCGTGCCAGCAGGCTCAATGTGCTGCTTACCAGCACAGACCAGTCTCTGAGCACCAGGCTCCTTCCCAACACATGCAATGACCACTCCAGATACTGTGATGGTGCTTTTCGGTGCAACACTCAGCTTGGAGAATGTCTCAGCTGGTCTTCTGTGCACAGCCCTGGAGCTGTCCTGTGCCCTATGCTGAGCTTTCGATATGCTGGAGCCACAGCTAGTCCCTGCAGGAAAACTGTGCCCTATAGCATAAATATGCTCATCTAGAACTTGGGGGCCTGGCTCCTGTTGTATTTTCTCATGTTGTATTCCTAGGCCACACAAGTATAAAGTGGAGTTGTCCTTATTTATCCCCAGCCCAGTATCCACACAGCAGATTTGCCACCAGTTCCCTGTTGCTTTCCCTGCTGTGTTGCAGCTGGTACTGAGGAGTTAAAAATGGCAGTTCCTTTGTCCTTCTGGCGGCTTTTGTAGAGCTGAAATTGGTCTTGAAGAGTGTGTGTGTTTCTGGGAAGTACCAAGAACTGTGGGTGTTGTGATGGAAGGGTAGAAGAAGGGCTCACCCCTACCAGTGTTGGAGTTCAGGGAGTACTAGTGGTGCCCATCACTATAGAGCGAGACATCTTGAAAGTTGTTACATAGCAAGATGTCTAAACTGGGAACATTTTGTGTCACTTTGTCACATCATCGGTTCCTAAAATTCATCTGAGAGATGAAGAACCTACTGTGGTGCTGGAGAGGGCAGCTCAACTCAGCTGTGGCTTCCAATACGCCCTGGTGAAACATAGTGGTTGGTGGTGCTCAGGATCAAAACATTGGCGAGGAGGAGTTAGACTAAAGGTACAGGTTTGAATCTGAGTGTAGCAGTGATTAATTTAATCTTTCTGAACCCTCGAAGGCCTGACTGACAGCACTTCACAGCCTTTGCTCTGCAGCAGCATCTGCACAGCTTTGTCTCTTAAAAATACGTGTCCTTGAAACCAGTAGCACTGTGTGGGCACTGGTTTCAGCTTACAGGCTCTGTCTGCAAGACCAAGGCCTCGTGCTGTATGGTGGTTTTTTTATTGGTAGTAAAAATGTTCTGTTTGTAGAACCCCCTGTTGGAATTAAACAAACTGCTTTGAGAGGAAAAAAAAGTAGAACAAAGCTTCACACCAAGCTGGGGTTGCTGGTATCAATGATATTCACGATTTCAGTTGAAATAGCAAAGTCCTTCTCAAGTTGAAGTCAACTGTGTAAGTATTGTTTACAAAGAATAGTAGTTCTTTTTTTCATCTTCTCCATTCCTGAAGTGTAGAAACAGCTACACAGATTTATTCCAAATTTGGTAGAAATAAGTGTTTTCCCAACCCAAAGCACTTGTGCCAAGTTACAGTCAGGAGAAATTTCTAAGGCTGATGTGTAAGCCTGTGGAGGCTGGAGCTTAGAATTGAGCAGCTGCCTGGCCATGGACAGCCTGTGGTTCTGTGGGGTCTGCTCCCGGTCAGCAGCAGCCCTGTGGAGGTGGGACGCTGCAGATATGCTCTGAGGCAGAACCCTGGACTCTTGCTGGGTCCCAGGTGATGGGAAGGGCTGTAGAGAGGCCTAGTCCCGTGTAGCTGTGAGAAGGATGACCCAAATCTGCCTAGTGCTGATGAGTGTTCTCCTTGCAGAATAATGCAGTTATACCAGTGGTACTGGGTGTCTGAGCACCAGCCAGCTGCGTTGTGCCATTTTACCCTCACTTCACACAGATGTGAGAAAGCGTCTGGTGATGAAGATTCGTGTCCTCAGGGGCAGTGAGCAGTTAACTTACTGCTGGGGATCTGGGCTGTTGGATTGCTGAGAAGCCAAAACAATAGCATTAAAAAGCCTCTTTCTTTTTGAGTTGGGTTGTTGGGAGCCACTGGGCTCTTTCAGGAGTAGGGCAGAGTTTCATTCCACAAAGCCAGGCTGCTAAAGTTTGGAAGTGGGTTTTTTTCCTGTCCACTGGGTTTAGCCCTTTACTTCTTGCATTTAATTATTTGCCTTTTGTTTAACTCTGGTCTCCTTGGAGCAGATAAGAGAGGAGCCTGTTCCCATGACACATGTCAAAGAGCCCCTTTTAAGCTTCAGTCGAGCTCTGCAGCCCTCTCCCCAGTGAACCTGTTGTCCCCACCAGGAAGAGGGGGCAGAGAAAAGCTTGGAAATCTCAGGCTGCTCTACAGCGACCTGGCATGCTGGGGAGCCTGGCTGGGGATTCAAAACCAGCCCCTGCAGTGGGTCACACTTTTTGTGGCTTTATGCAGTGGTACTTGGACTGTCCACCTGTATGTTTGCAAAAACCTTAAAGAATCCCCAGGAGAGTATCCTGGATGCATCAGGGGCTCATCCCAGGAAGTTCCTGCCTGAGCTTTGGGTGCAGTGGTATGTAACAGCAGTATCCTTGTGGACCTGGTTATGGGGTTACAGCTCTAGCTGCATGTGATCCTGCTAACAGGGGCAGGTACGGGGGGTCATCTGATGTGCCCCTTTTGGAAAGCAAATTTAATTGCACTGAGACTGAGAACTCTGTGTCCAGCCCTTGACGAGAGTGCCTGGGACAGGCTGGGTAATGGATGGTCCTGTGCCTTTGCTGGCTTCAGGAATTGTTATTAATTATCTGTCATGGAACAGCTCTGTGGCTTCCAGGTCTGGCCTTATTTTAATAGGCTCCGAATAGCTCAAAAGAATTTGTTCCTCAAAAAAGTCACCATTTTTGCATAAAAGTTTTATAAATAAGCGTATAGTTACATTAAGTATTTTATGTATTCTGTATGCCTCTTGTTTCTTGAGGAAGAAATTCAAAAAGAAAAGAGGGAAGAGAAACACCTTATTTTTCAAGAACTATTTCATCTTAATGACAGCATTTGTTACTAGCTTTCTTATTCAGTGATGTGTTGGTATTTATCTACTTGCAAACACTATTAAAGTAAGGCACAGTTTATGCATGTTTTTTAAGTGATGATCTCAGTTGATTTGCAGGGACAACATCAGTGATCTCTTGCTTTTTAGGAGTCACTGGCATGGCCAGTGCTTATGTTTATTGCAGGGGGGAAGGAGTCAGTGATGCAACACCCATCACCTTTGACAAATGAAAGCATGAAGTGGGGAAATTGTTTCAGTTCTTCCTCCTGTGACTGCCGGTTCTCAGCATCTCGGGGTACCTGCGTGTTGTGGGTCAGAGGTGCTGCCGTACAGACCTGTCCTCTTCAAGTTTTATCCAGTGCAGCTGGGGAAGTGGTGGAGACAGTTTTGTTTCTTGCTGTCTGGTTGTCAGGGCCAATTAAGTGGTCTGGTGTTGGGAAGGAGGGGAAAACCCATGCAAGGAAACAGGGAATTTTTGTTGTTGTTTCTGGAATTGTTGCCATTAGCTTCTGAAAGTATTGGTGTTTGTGTTAGATTGTTTGGTGTTTTTTCTTACAACAATCATTTTAACATGAGGAAACCTGACTTTTTGGTTTAGCTTGATAGTATTCAGTTAGTGTTACTGCAGGAGAAGTCAGGTTGCTCCTCTCTTCACCTGCTATATAAAAATCACAAAAGAGACACAGTAGCTACCAAGCCACCTCCGCCTCCATGATTGTACTGTTCCAGTAACCCAAACAATCCTTAATTAAATTTCTCTGGCTGCCCTGGGTGTTCCATTCACTGAAATGCTGTTCCATTATGTTTTTTAGGGCCGGTGTACCCGAGAGAACTGCAAATATCTCCACCCTCCCCCACATTTAAAAACACAGCTTGAAATAAATGGACGCAACAACCTGATCCAGCAGAAGACGGCTGCAGCCATGTTTGCTCAGCAGATGCAGTTCATGCTACCGGGCGCGCAGCTACAGCCAATTGTGAGTTACAGCCACGGATCCATCGGGTTCACACTGCTCCCTGTTCCTCCCCTGTTTGTTCACAGAGGCCCCAGCCCTGTGCCTGAGCTCAGGCCGTTGTGCTGCCCAGAACTGGGCAGAATCTTCCAGGGGGGTGTCTGATGCTACCTCTGCATCTCCTTGCAGGATGTGTCTCTCTTTTCCTCTGATAACTGAGGAGCTGTGCGATTTAGGGCTTCACGTGGAAAGGTCTTACCACCAGGTGCTTATTCAACCAGTTGATTTATGTACATCCCAGAAGTTCTGAGTGGCTCAATTCCAGTGGATCCTGTTTCAGATAGCTGTTTTACACTGAGATGATGTTGACTCCCTTGGACTAGATGTGTTGCACGGTTGGACTACAACTGGGGAAGATGAATCCTGTCTAGACTTTAATACATTTTTATGTCTGGGAGTGAGACCCATTTCACTGCAGTTGTCCCAGCACAGTTGCGCTAATGTCACAGCCCTGTTTTTCACAGTAATGGTGATATAGAGTAAGAGCAGGAAAGATTTGCTTCTCTTCAGGTTGGAAGGGAAGCCTGTAGGAGACAAGTGTTTGCAGAGCAGGTAGTTCAGAGAAGCCTTCACTGCCTGTCCCTGCTTTGGCTTGTCAGTTAAAACAGGTTTCAGGCTGGAGAACCCTGTTATGCCAGGGAGAGGATGGTTTGTGTCTGCTGTTTGGTGTATCTGGGAGGGGATGACATTTGTCAGCTGAGTTTTAGTCTGTCATAATGTGTATTTTAAGAACTGGCCGAGGTCTTGAAGCAGCTTTTCAATGCTGATGTGAATAAGCTGCACTGAGAGTTAATTGGGAATTCTCAGTTTAAAGTTGTGGCTGAGTATCTTTCCTGGGGCAATGTGCACTTACTGTGCTGTAGTTGGGTGAGGATCCTTGTGCTGTGCCACATGGGAGGACTGGCCAGATCCCTTGGACAAGCTCTTCTAGCCTGAAGGTGTCAAGTCTGTGAACCAGCCTGAACTTGGCCTCCTGGTGTCCCACCTACAGTGCCTGGCCTCTCTGCCCATGTGGGTCACAGCATCTGTCACCCGAGTTTTGAAAAGCTCAGGTGTTTCTGGTTTATTCTCACCAGAGAAGAGTGAAGGATTCCTCCTCGTTGGAGGCTGTTGTGATGTTTGGTATAGGAGCTTGTGATGGAGCTGTTTCAGCAGGGAAAGCTGGCCAGTGTCCCTTCATGACAGTGGTCTGCCACCAGACTGGGGCATTTCCTCAGTCTGGCATATTCCTCCTGTGTTTTGGGGGCTTTTCCATGTTTGCCATCACTGATCATCCTGTGTGTCTGCAACTAGCTTTATCTTTGCCCTGCCATATAAGCTAGGAAAATGCTGTTTATTCTTCCCATTTTGAAGATGGAAAGGTGAGAGAAAATTGGCCACAGAAAAGGTCTTTAGTTGTGCTGTGCCTTAGGCTCTTATCTGCTGTAGTCTTGCACCTCTTTTTTGTGGAGTTTGAAAGTATGTCCACATCAAAAGGAAATCCTGAATTCCCACAAAATAGTACCACTGGTTTCCAAGCCCTGTACCAAAAGCAAACCCTTCCTGTTTGGAGTTTTCCTCTGTGGGGAACTCACAGTGGACACTCTTTGGCTGGCTATTCAAAGCATCTTTGGGATTTCCTCTTTGGAAAGTTCCCATCTTCCCACTTTGCAATCTTGCAGGTCCAGTATGCTCCTAAATTTTACTCCTGCCTTTTAAATTGCCTCTGAGACTGAATGTGTTGGTTTGTCTGGTTAGTGCTCTCATTTCAGAGGTAACCTTATCTGGTGAGAAAGGCCCCTGGTTTCTAAACTGTGCCATGAGGGAGACATGGGCAAAGAAGAAAAATAAAAATTTGTTCTGCAGTGACTGCTCCCTTCCTGCTTTCCCACACTTTACTCAGACTAAACAAGCTCTTGGTCTGATTCCTGCTGCCCGACTTGCTCCACACCAATTTCAGGACAAACACGAGATTGCTCTTTCAACTGCCTTTGATTTCCCGAAGATGCTGTCAGTGGAAGCTGGCTTTGAGAATTTTTTTCTCTGTAAATAAGAAGGGTGGGGCCTCCTTCTGGCTACACATGAAATTCGCCAAAGCAGAAAGTACTGTATCAGATGCAGCAGCAGAATAAGTCCCATGTGATCAGAAAGCTGATCAACGGGATGCCTGCTTAATTGGGATGCTTGCCAGAGATGAGATTTGAAACAGCATGCTTAATAGCTCCAAACAATAACTGAATGCTTAGACACTTTAAAGTGCAGTTTCACCAGGAGTTAAAAAAAAAAAAAAGAAAAAACACCACCAGAAAAACCCCACCAAATCCAAACCAAACCAGCACTTGACACAGCAGCTTTTCACCAGACTTCCTGAAGTGGCCTTGAATGTGTCTGTGAGCTGGGCTCTGGCATTGATAGGAAGAGCTACTTTGGTCAATGTTGTGTCTGGTTTCTCAGATATGGTCACTTTGCATCCTGTGTGTGCCAGTGCAAGGCCAAGCAAAAAGTGCTGCACCTTGGGCCTAGTCCCCACCCTCTCCATCCTGCTTTTTGCCTTTGCAGCAGTGTGAGGCAGACTTTTGGAGCTGACCGTGGAGGTGCTTCAGCCCAGGGTCCAGTTGACATGGTGGAGCAGGGCACTGGTTTGCCCGGTGCCTCCCCATTAGTGCCTGAACAAGCTGTTGATGGAACAAGGCAGTGGTGACACACCTGCCACCACTCCTGCCCTGCAGCTGCCTCTGCTGCTGCCTAGGGAAGCTGTTTCCTCTCTTTGTTTTCAAGCTTTTCATCTTTTCTTCCTGTCAAGGTCTTTGCAGACAGGACTGTCTTGATAGTTCTGAGTCACCCATGCCCCTGAAGACAGCCCAGACTTTAAACCAGCCCTTTGTCCCCTCCTGGGGCAGCAGGATCCTGCTGCAACTCCTTGGTGCTGGTGGAGGGATTAAAGCAGAGGGTGAACAACTTGCTTGGCCAGTGATGCCTGGAGCAAGTGCTGGAGCCGATTTCAACAGGTGCTTTGCACAGGCATTTGTTCCATGCAGCAAAAACCTGATTTATATCTCAGCCTCTAGTCAAAGGCATGCTAGGAATGAATAAACATACGTACCCTGGCCCACCCAGGAGCTGGTATCTGCCAAGAGACAATGCTGTGGGGTGTTAACACCTGTCTTTTACACTACAGCAGCCCACAAATGAGAGATCTGTTGAGCTAGGAGTGTGTCTTTGCCGTCTGGTTGGGGAAATGAGCATCTGTGGTGGTAGGTAGCTGGAGGCTTTGGCCGCTTAGATTCACTACAGCATGCTCAGCCTTCATGTTGGAGGGTGGTTTTGCAGCCAGCCAGCCCCATGCAGTTACATTGGAGGGGAATGCAGGTTTTTGGGTTTTCAGGTTTTCTGACAGCGTCAATAGTGTTTTTAATATCAAGGTTTTCAGTCTTGTCAGTACGAGATCTTTATCTTCAGTTTCTATTACCAGACTGTAAGCTGCCATTGTTTTTGTGTGCTTTCCATATATAGCTGCTTACCAGTGACCTGTCTCCCCTCCTTCAGGCTATCAACACCTCTGTATTTACAGCGGGCCTCTCATTTTCAGGCTTTCCCTTTTTTAGGGTCTGAGGTAACTCAGAATCAACACTTCCTGGCTGAGATAGCACTTGTGTTTGACAAAACACCAACCGCTCCTCTGCCTTCCTCTTCACACCCACTCTGTGTTTCTTCTCTAGCTTTAGCACAATTTCTGCTAGGCAAATCGAATGCAACTTCTAGATTGTTAATAAAATCAGCTGTTCCAGGTTCTGTCGCCACCACTGGTGACAAATGTCCCTCCCTGGGATGGTGCCTTCTCTCTGCTCACACCTTCAACCCAACAGCTTTCATGCTTGAGGTTTATGAGGAGCTCAGAGCTGTCAAAGTCCTTGGCAACCCTCCCCCTGAGATGTGTTCTGACAACAGCCATTTCAGCTTTTTTTAATTATTACTATTCTTACAAGTATTTTAATACTCAGTAAACCAGTCTTGTGAGCTGCTACCAGCCTGAACCCTTTGCTGCTGCACTGTAACCTATTTCCCTCTGCACAGGAGTTACTAGTAGTGTCTCTGTGCTGTGATTTATAAAAGTTAATTTGCAAGGAAACCTGTCTCTGTATTTTCTGAATTAGCAAGAGCTTTAAGGGGGGCAGCAGGAGTTAAGTGCTGATACTTTCAATCCCTCTGTTTTGCCCTAGAGCACACCAGCAATTAAGTTGAGAGTTTGCTTTTTTAGTGTAGAGCCGTAATATTGCTCTGTCAGGTCTCCTGTCCCTCCCTTCCTCTTCCTCACACAGCTTTATATCAGGAACATGATGCCATTTGGTCTGGGATATCCCTTGGGTCAGTTGGGGTCAGCTGTCCTCTGTCCCCTCCCAACTCCTTGTACTGCCCCCCACAGTCAGCTCTCTGGATGGGTGGGGTGAGAGGCAGAAAAGCCCTTGACTCTGTGTAAGCACTGCTCAGAAACAACAAAAACATCCCTGAATTATCAACGCTGTTTCCAGTACAAATGCAAACCACAGCCCCACACCAGCTACTGTGGAGAAGATTAACTGTATCCCAGCCAAAAGCAGCACAGCTGTCACAAGAGGTGGGCAGGAGGCATGTTGAGGAGGGCAGTGCTGTTTGGAATAAAAATTACATTTGGGTTCTGGCTGCAAGGAGGAAATTTGCTCAAATTCTCTGAGGACATGGGGGACCTGCACAGACGTAGAGGAGAGAATTGGCTGGCAGCATCCCTATTACTGGTACTGATGCATGAGCCAGACTGGATTTACCAATCCAAGACAGGCAGCCAGGTCTGGCAGTGAGCACAGCCCATCTTTTCCTCTCATCAGCCACAATAAATACAGAGCTCCCTAGTGCCAGCTCACAAAGGCTCAGTTTTCAGAGTGCTTCGTACACTCCAGACTTAAAACCCCAGCTCTTGTATGTTTAATATGTTGAGTGAGGTCTGCTTGTTCCCTGGCTGTGCACCCACTTGGCTGTGAGCGTCAGCCCCGGCCTGCGGGCAGGGTGTGGAGCACAACTGTCACTTCCAATCAGGGAAGCAGGCACATGGTGCAGGCGGTATCAAGAAGCGGTTGTGAAACCTTGGGAACACGGCAGCAGATGTCAGGGCACGGAAATGGGTGAACAAAACAGCAGCAGCAATAAAAACTCATCCTGCTCCTACAAGCATCACTCTGCAGGTCTCCAGGGTCGCAAGTGGATCGCACTACGCAGTTGTTCCTCATGCACATCTTTTCTCCACTTGCTTCAGCTTGGATTTGGATCCATTAGCCCTTGCTGATTGCTCCCAGTGAGAAGAGAGACTGCTTTTGAGGGAGATGGGGATGGTGTTTCAGGGAGCAGGTCCTGCTTCTACCTTTGTAGTAGCTTTGGTGAAGAGGCTGGTATATCATCTCTTGGTGGATGTTTCAGGTGAACTCACTCAGTGTGAGGTGTTGCAAGCCCCCAGCATTGCCAGTGTGCACAAATCCCTCCTTCAGCTGTGGGAGGAACATCTTCCCTTTGTCTCAGAAACCAGCGAGGTCCTTGGCCTGGCTGCTGGTTGTGTTTGAACCCAAGCAGGAAAAGCCTGCTTTAAAGGATCTCCTGGAATTTTGGAGCAATGTTTTTGCCACACCTGCTCAGTCAGGGTACTTCTGCTATTTTAGGTGCTGAAAAACATAGGGTAGGTTTGCCCACGCATTTGTGCAAGCCACATGTACTTCAAGGTTTGGGCTACTATGGGTACATAAAACAAATGCTGACAAAACGTCAGGTCCTAGCGTAACCTGTACAGACTGGCCAGGCTGGAGAAGCTCCTTAAAATAGCATTTACGGTGCAAATGGTGACGAAAGTTCAGCAGATACCACTGTAATTACTGGTACTCACACAGAAGAAAACAGTCTAATGGATGTTGCCTTCTCACTAAAGTGTTCAGGGAGTCACAGCTTTGAAAATCCTGAAGAGCTTTTTTAGCAGCAAAAGGTATACAATGTCTGGGAGCCACAGAGAATTGAAAGAGAGAAGAAAATTATTTAATAAAGGGCTGTGGATTAGGGGATCGCTGGCTTTAGTGGCTGAAGTCTCCCAACAGCTGAAGCAGTGCTTGACTAAGGCTCACAAGAAGGAGAATTGGAAATCCCTCCCAGAGAGAGGATTTGGTTCTGCTACACTTAAAGCATCCAGCACCACTGATGCAGGAAGCTGTGTCTTCTCACTGAGGAGGAGAAAATGGGATATATTCTGTCAATGATTCCCTTTCCCATTGGCTCGGGAGCTGCTTGCTGTCACTGACCTTAGGAAGGGGCATTGTTGAGCTAAAGCTGGGTTAGGACAGTTGGCTGGTGTTACTGTGGGATAACTTCTTCCACATCAAAATAAGCAAAGTATGAAAGTACCAGGATGAAGATGCTGTTGAGGAACACACTGACCATATGTGGTTTCTTTTAGAAGTTCACAGAACTAGAAGTACCAAAACAAAAGAAAGGATGGAATGATGTGTGTGGCCAAAAAACTGCCCCAGGCCATTGTGTAAGCATACTTGTATTTATTGCCAAGTAGAGGCTGGTATCAGCCTTGGCTATGATACCCAAGGATGGTATCATAGACACCTGCCAATGTCAGCAGCTTTAACTGGAACCCAGAGTTCACAGTGGAACAGGTGACAAGAGGAAAAATAAGAATGGTTGCAAGTTTCAGGCTGCTTTCTCTGGGGGCTGCTCAAGCCCCTGCTACAAGAGCAGGAGTGCTGCCATGCATGCTCTCAACTTCAGTGGGGGCAGATGGAGTTTTTCATCAGCTGGAGTTGGTTTAATTCCCAAGAATACTTTGGATCTTGTGCTTGAAAACCTCACAAACTCCCTGGCTATAGGGTCTAGTCACAGACTTTAAACTGAGCATCTGCTTAGGAGCCTTGTGCTCACCTGCTTGCCAGCACAGCAGCTCCTTTTCCAGACAAGTGCTGCTGGAGCAGCTCAGGTCGGGGAGCCGTGTCTGCACTGCACTGAAGCTCTGCTGCACTCAGAGGACCTGCCTAACACAATGGGGACCTGAAGTGGTCAAGATCTTTATGGCCTGTTGTTGTCTCCCAAGGAGAACATGGAACCTTGTAGCACAGGTGGGGTCTTGGACCTCGCACTCGTCCACCTGAGCCACCTCATCTGGTACACTCTGTCATTGCTATTCCAAGCCCAAGACTCAGCTGCTCTTGCCAAAGCCATGAGATCTGGCACGTTGTGACATTAATGAGTTTGGTGTCCTCTTGCTGCCATTCATGTGGAGCACGGGCTTAGATCCTTCTGCGAAATGGCTTTTGCCTGGAGTCTGTTGACACTCTGAAACCAATGCCAGATGTGCGGGATGCCTGACTGCCGAGCATACTGTAGCAGTGATGGTGACTGAATACCTGACTGAATGATGCCTTTGGTCTAACCTGAGGCACACTGGCCGTGCTAACATGGAACTCTGGGCAGGCTCATGGGGAATGCAGCAGTGCAGCTAATGGGGTTACCTGCTTCCAGGTCCTGAAGCTGCAGTTTACCTTGGAATCTCTCTACAGCATTGCGGTGTAGGCATAAAGAAGCTGAGACGTTTATTTGGGAATGAGAAGTCTGTTTAATTTGGGCCTGCCCTAATTGCTGGCATGAAATCCTTAATTGTGTCATTAAACTATAAAGATCATCAATATGCTTTGATCTGACAAATAAAGATGCCTTGTATTCAGGATGAGTCACAAATCTGAGTCAGGAGAAGCGAATGGATCGCAAATAAATGGCAATAAATGAATAGATTGGAGAGCACAGCATTTTGATGTGGCTAATCAAATTGTCTAAAAGGATTGAAATGTGATGCAAGGCTTTGATGGGTAATCCAAGACAGAGCTTTTTAACTAATACTTTGTTTTTCCTCTTTCTATACACAGACAACGTTTCCTGTGACTCCATCACTTGCAACAAGCCCCACAATGGCTTTTAGTCCCTACCTGAGTCATGTTTCTCCTGGGATGGGCTTGGTTCCTGCAGAGCTTTTACCAAATACTCCTGTCCTGGTTTCCGGAAATCCTACTGTTACAGTACCAGGAGGCTCTGCGGGGCAGAAACTGATGCGTACGGATAAACTGGAGGTATTTGGACATCTGATACGATAGTGCTGACTATCAGGGGATGAACAGGACATGTGGTCCCAGCTGTTGCTGTCTGCTAAAATGACCTGATGCAGCACAGTACAGAGTTTAACTTGCAACTTTCCTAACACAGGGCCGCTGCTCTCTGCCAGAGCAGACGCTCTTGCAGAGCCTTTTCCCAAATCCTTGGAAATTTGGGTAAACTCACTCTTCTGATATCAGTGGGTATTAGAGCAGGGTTAGGATTGTTTTTTGTATGTGATCTGCCATGCTTAAAAAAACCAAGTAGATGGTCTGCCCATACAACTTCGTTGGGTGGGAGAGGTTTTGGAGGTAACAGACGTTTCCCTTTTCTAGAGATGAGCTTATTGAGCTTTTACAGAAAGCTTTAAGCATTACACTGATGGGAGTGGTGAGTGTGAGGCGTTGGAAAGACATCTCTCCCTCCCCAGTTGGCTGGACATGCTGGGACTTAGTGGTGGAGAAGTTGTAAATGTCTTTCAAATCCTAAGCAGAGACTCTGCAGGAAATAAGGGCTGAGGACCTGAATTCAGAGGCCCCTGCAGGTGTAAATTATAACACAGGAAGATAGTGGAGAAGGGTGTAATTTCAAAACACATTGTTTTGTGTTATGTACTTTATCTTGCCTTGCTGATGTCTCACCTTTCCTCACACTCAGTCTGACTGCACAATGGTACGTGAGCTACATCACTTGCTATGTTATTCAACAACTTCTCTCAGTTCCTCAGACTTTTTGTCTTGCAGACTTTTTGTGAAACCTTTTCCTCTGCCTCTGATGTTTCAGTGGTCATAACTTATGAGGATCTGCGAAATCCTAGTACAACTAGTAATTTTGGCAACACCTTCACACATGTTGCTGTGTAATCATATGTGCTGTCACATAATGCCAGAGTTGGGGTTTTATTGTGAAGGGCAGGGAGACTATTTATGTGAAAGAGGCACCTCCTATTTAAGAAAAAGTACTTGTTGCAAATAGCCAGCAGCATATAACATTGAGAATTAAATATCCTACCCAAGAGTGTGCTCCATAACAAATACATAATCCAAGTGAGACGTAAATGGCAGAGTTATTAACATTTAAGCTTTAGAGGCAGGGGAGGAATCCTGAGCTGCAAAAGTTTTGTCAAGATGACATTGATTTTCTGGGGTCACTTTCCATTCTGCACAAATTCTGTACTTCGCTTGCATTTGGTAATTGGCCTTATTAACCTTGTGAGACTTTTTTATCCCCTGAAGCAGTTGTGAGTAGCACTAGTTGCCCCTCTGTCTGTTGATATATGTGCTACCCCAGATGAGCACGGATTTAGAATATACACATGGTTTAACGTGGCCAACTGAACTGATATTCTGTGTTGAAAATACTGAATGAAAAGTAACTTGATGTTCTGCTCAACAATGTGACTTTCTTTTAAGGTTTGTCGAGAGTTTCAGCGTGGAAATTGCACACGTGGTGAGAACGATTGCCGCTATGCTCACCCTATAGATATTGCAATGATAGACACAAATGAAAATACTGTTACAGTTTGCATGGATTACATCAAAGGTCGATGCTCTAGGGAGAAATGCAAGTACTTTCATCCCCCTGCACACCTGCAAGCCAAAATCAAGGCAGCTCAACACCAGGTGAACCAGACAGCTGCAGCTGCAATGGTAAGTAGAGCTCTTCTCAAGCTGCATTTCCATTGCTAAGAGATTTCACATGTCATTTGTGGAAAAGTAGAGAGTTTTGTAAATGGCTGACTAGAGAGCTGAGAGCATGTGCAAGATGCATCCCATCTCTTCATCCTGTCTCCATGCTCACCACAGCATGAAGCCCTCAGTGGCACAGTACATCTCACCAGGCAGGGACATGGTGCCCAACCCTGTGATTTGCTGACATGACATTGTGATGTGATGTGACATGAATACAAGTGCAGCAGCACCCAACCCCTTCCCTGGCTGACTCATAGGGGTCAGTTCAGCTTCCTCAATACACAGTACATCCTTTTCAGGGGGATCCTGGTCTGTTCTCTGCAAAAAGCAGATGATATCAGTTACTTGAGCTTAGCAAACTTGTGTCCGATACCTTTGCCAAGACTTAGTGAAATTACAAGACACAAACCAAGGGTGACTTCCTGACCTGTTTGAAGCTTTGGACCTGGTAGAGATGGTCCCACCTGCATTTTAGGTTGAATTACTTATATCTACAGTTCTGAACATGAGTCAAGGAAGACTTACCAGGTGACTCGTAGCTTATATAAATGTTTGCCATTCTGTTGAGTTTGGTTTAATGGCACCTGTTTATTCCAGAGATGAGAGAAGAGAACTGGGGAGGGAAGAAGAGGCCCAGGGGATCTTACCCATGTGCATAAATTCCTGATGTGGGAGGTAAAGAAGGTGGAGGGAAACACTTCCCTGTGGTGCCCAATGAACAGACAAGAAGCAATGGGCACAAATTGAAATTCAGGACATTCTATTTAAACATAAGTAAAAATTTATTTACCAAAGAAAGATCAAACACTACAACAGGATTCTCCATCCTAGGAGATACTGAGAACCTGCCTAAATGGAGTCCCAAACAAGATGCTGTAGTTGACCCTGCTTTGAGCAGGGTGTTGTTCTAGCTGATCTCTAGAGGTCCCTTCTATCTCTTCTATGATTTCTTAAAACTTTTTTAAATTAATACTAAAAAGGCTCTTGCCTCCTCTTTGATTTAGAATTAAAGCTACTAAAATTTTTCTAAATACCTTTTTCTTTTTCTTAAGATAGTAAAGGAGGTTGCTTTTAATTCATGATGAAATTTAATGCAGAGCCAGGGCAATTCTAGAAATTAAACAAGTGCCCTCCTTGTAGCATCAATATTACCTGGAATGTAATTTGAGCAATTAATTTATACTGCAGTATTTATTTGTCCTGCAGAGTTTATTTATTAGTTTTCTTACTGTTTTTATTGTTGTTGAAGTAAGAGTGCAGGTCTGTAGAAAAATAACCTTCTGAAATGAAACTCTTGTGTTTTTCACAATTGAATCTTTATTTTTTCACTAATTATCTAGGACACTGCTACTTAACCAAAGCCAATGCATGTTTTATTCATCCTGCTGGCTTCTTTTAAAAATGTAATTAACCCTATTTGTATGCTGTTAACTAGAACCTTTAAAATATTTATTGATGGCTTGTTGCATCACCCCTGCTACCAAAACAGCCTACATTATTCATTGACTTTTCAAGGTTTGATGCATTTACTGTACCTGTTGAGGTGTAAGACTTCATTAAAGGAAAGAAAGGTGCTCCATTTTCTTGGAGTGAAAAACAGATGCCAGGCTATGGGTCTACGTTCTAAAACAGATTTGGAAGGACTTCAAATCTAAGTTCAGCATTTCTGAGGGACCCAATCCTGCAGTTACTTGATGTGCACAAGTAGTAGCTTTACTCACTCCTGCTTGGCTGAAGTCATTGCAGCACTGGATGAACTGGGTAAGGCTCAGTTCCAGGACAGCACTTAAGCATGTGCTTGAAGCTCCCTCCTTTTCCAGCAGTCCTTCTATCTCCATGAGTGCTCTGCTGGCCTCTGCATGATGTGTAGCTGCAGCGTGAGGGCTGGAGCCCAGTGCCAGTCCCTGTGCAGGTGCTAATCCCTGAGCACTCCTGCCCAGCTGTGCCAGCCGATGTGACAAAGCTCCAAAGCACATGTCCTGTGATGACAGTTCTTTACTTTTAAAAGTTACTGAGGCAAAATAACTGACTTCCCACTAGGCCAGGTAATTACCCAGCCACTCCTTGTTGTGCATGCCTCGTCTTTTTAATATATTGTATAATGCATTCACTTTTTAATTTTTTTTCTCTTCATCTCCCCAAATTGTTGCTCTCTCTTGACACACCTCTGCTTGCTGTTTTTGTTACTGTGCTTGATCCCCCTCCCCGGCCCATTGCCATCAATGTGCTCGCTGCCTGCTAATTAAGACTCAGCCAGCTGTCAGATCACTGAAGCGACCGCTCGAGGCAACCTTTGACCTGGTACTTGGACCTTTCACCTTCTTGCTTTGCATGTAGCCATCTTAGTCTGCATGAAAGCCTTCTGCTCTTGGTCTGTGGTGTTAGTGCTTGGGGAGACTGCCCATCCCAGCCAGAAATGTTCAGTGGGCGTTCAGACATGCCAATCCTGTGCCCCACACACCATCCATTAGTGTCTGAGCTTTGCCTCCTGAAGCCTGGATGTGTTTTGGAGACAGTGAATAATCTTAGGGGGGGCAGCTCTGGCTTTTGAAGTGTTTTTCCAAACACTGGAAGCTTTGGAGTCACAAGATGCAATGTTTCAGGGAGAATTTGAGAATTTACCTCATTAGGTCTGCCGTGTGCTGTAAATGCCATAGGATTTGGTGGTTGCAGGACAGATCCAGTAACTTTTCTTTGTATTCCCAACATCACAGCCTTGCCTGGCAGTGCCATGCTGGTAACTGCCCTGCACAAGGGTGTTCTGTGTAATGGGCACAACTGAGATAAGGGGGAAGAGGGCTAAACAGCATCCTTGGGGATCTGTGCTGGGAACTGAAGCAGGTGCAGTGTGGGGCTTGGCTCGTGTGCTGGGTAAGCTGGGGAGATGGCTGTCCCTTCAGCTGGCTCTGTGTGTGGTTCATCCCCTCATTCCCCAGTGGGACAGTGTCAACAAAGAGACTTCGCTCTGGGTGCCTTTTGCTGCAGTCTCAAGCATGGGATCTGCTCCCCGAGCTTCTGCCTGCAAGCTGTCTTCATATAAGCTGTCTTTGATTGTTTTATGAATCTCAAATGATACGTTTTACTTGGCTTTATGATGCTCACAGTGAGGAAAAAGCCATCCTCACAGTACTGTCAGTCCTGGCTCCACAGAAGACAACTCCTTCCTGTTTTCCCAAATAATAAGGGATACAATACATTCTAGAAAAAAGAGCTCCTGTTGCCCAGCTATAGCAGGGAGAGGGAAGAGTGGACACAGAGGAGCTGTGAAACTGTCAAGCTGATGTTACTTCTCATTCCCAGAGCTAGAAAGGAGAAGCTGATTTGCTCCCCATCCTCTCCAAAGATTTGATTTTGGGTTTAAGTAGTCAAGATGTTTCCTTATCAGAGTTTTAGGCAGCAGCAGTAGGAAGCCTTGCTGGGGCCCAGCTTCTGCCAGCAGTGGTGGAATGACGCTGTGAAGGACATCGCAGCCTCTCCCTTGCTCTGCTCACAGCTGGCACAGACACGGCCCCAAAGCCAGCGTGGGCAGGACCTGTGCAGTGCCTCGCCGCCTTCTCCAAGAGCCACCACTCTGAGCAGACACAGTCTGGCAGAGGATGGGAGAGTCCGTAACTACTCCCCCACTGAACAAACCCTACGAGAGAAGTTACTTTTACGAGTCTTCCTGCTCTGACATGTGGAAAGGTTTGCAGGCACTTGTTGGAATATCTCACCTCTACTGAACCCTTCATGAGTGATAAGAGCATGTATGATCTTCAGAGGAACTGCTCACATTCCTTCTGCTGCTTGCCAGGGAATGGGTGCTACCTCTGCCCTCTCTCAGATCATTCTGTATTTGTCATTGCCTGACAGCAGACCCAGGCCGTCTTTGCTGAATGCAGAAGGGTGAAAGTGTGATTTGGTCCCAGGAGATAGAGATCTGAGGGGAACTTTGAGGTGCAATTAAATTGTTTGTTGCAAAGATTTAATCCATTTCTTGTCTTGCAAAAAATAACAAGAGGTTTGTTAACCAACACGTGGGAAATTCTGACTTGGGCATGCAGTGTGTTTTTATCTGTCAGTCTTGCTGAAGAATTGTTTTCCATGCCATGCAGAGAAGTGGCACAAGCCTTTTTGTTCAGATGCTCATTTGAGCAGGACTGTGGCTTTCCCAGCCCAAAAATGGGAGGCTGCCCGGCATTTTAGTAGGGGAAGTTGTTCATTTGGATCAGTGCAGGACTATCCATTTACATGGATACTGAATTGAATTAACCCTTTCACTGGTGCAGATGGCCAGATCCTGTTGCAAGGGTTGTGTACCCATGTGTGCGCACAAACACACAGGGAAAAATTAAAGTCAGAAAAAGTTACTGTCCAAAGCTGCTGTTATATTTGTGGTGGTCAGAGCTTGTCCAGAGGGAAAGCACAAGCAGCTGGATGAGGTAAATTCATCAAGTAAGTTCTTTGCTACAAGGGTTTAGTCTAATTCCTCTGCTGCAGTGGGGAGACACTGGCTACAAAATTTGGTGGTGAGGATTTTCCATTGCCTGTTGTGTATTCTGCTTGTGGGATTCCTTCAGAACCAGGATATGGTTCAAGAAAAAGATGTTGTATCCCCTCAAACTTCTACAATTCCTGCAGATCTTGAGTGATACAAAAATTGTAGCCCATGTAAAATGACACACATTGGTTTGATTCTGTGTCCCTGCTAGATCCCGGTGCAGAACCTATATTGGCCCAGCTTCATAATGTGCAATTTTAAATGCCTCTTCAAGGCATTATAGATGGACCTTTCAGTGAGTGTGCTTGTGGCCTGAGGCTCTTACCTCAGCACAAGGGCCGGAGAAGGGCTGAAGCCAGATCCTTTTGTCTCCTTGGGCCCTCCTGCACCTTAGTATCTAAAATAAGATTGGTTGGCAACAGGAGGAGCACATCTTCATGGATCCTGTGTGAACAGTCCTCCAGCTGCTGGGGTGGAGGGGTGACCCACAGGGCTGTGTGAAACAAGAAGCAGATCAAGATGGGTTCCTGGCTCCTGTGCCCACAGAGCCCACGTGGGAGAGCTGGACTTCAGGTGGCACAGCAGCTGCTGCAGAGTGCTTGTTCCGTTAGAACACTCTGGAAATATTGCATTTATTTGTGTTTCTCCACGTGGGTGCTGTTGAGGGAGCAACAGTGAGGCTGCTACAGCTCCTTTTCTTTCCCTTGCTCCCAAGGGACTGTAGCAAGTTAGGAGGGAGGGTGATGCTGGAGAGGTGATGGGATAGTCTGATGTGTCTTGATGTCCCTGTGGCCTGCTGGTGTCTGTATGCTCCCTCTGACTGTAGTGCTGTGCTTGGGAATTGTCCTAGGAAGTGCCGGGACATCACAGCAAGGTCTTGAAGCCTTCAGCTGTCCTGCTTTTGGCACTACCATTGTGGGGTTTGGGGTGGTGACAGCCTTTGGCCAAGAAGCAAGGAGTCAAAAGTCCATTATGTGGCTGGCACAGTTGCTTTGCTATAATTAGTAAATTCTTCTGAGGCAGATTTTGGAAGTGTCTGAAAAGGATTATTTAGCAATCGGGTACCGTAAGGAGCATGAATTTAAGTAGCAAGTTCTTCAGTTACTGTAAAGCTGTAAAACCTCTGTGATGTACATGAAACTACTCCAGACTCTGTAAGCTGCAGATGTGTCCCATGCCTGGAGGAACATTCACGTAGCCATCATTAAATAGATGAGTTGTAGATACAAGCAGATTTAACACAGATACCATTGAAAGCTTACCTAGAAATGAAAACTTGTACATCATCCTCAAATATGGATCTTAAGTAAAAGATTTTGGTGTCTATGTCTGAGAATATTGTCCCATCTTTGACTGCTGTCTTTTGGTAGGAGCCAGAAGAAATCTGGGAAGATTAAATCCTAATGCTGAGAATGGATGCCTGCTAGCATAGGCAAAGGATGTGTGCATGTCTGTGGGCAGTTTTGCAAATGCAATTTCTTCTAATTTTCTTTTTTAATATTAAAACCACCCAAAAGCCACCATGTGAGTAGAGATAGGATGGAGTAATGTTTTGCCTGGAAGTATGTTGCTTAACATTTCTCAGATGAGCAGTCTCCTATAGCAAATTAAATTTAAAGTGAAACCTGTTTCTAGATGGCGACAAACTGTTGCAAGCTTTCACACTCTGTTGTGTGTTGATCTTCATAATGCTTTAAAATATCTTTACTTGTGTCGTTTTGTCCAAGTACTGTGTGTTTGTAGCTTTAACCCTTCATTAGCCAAACCTTCTCCATTACCTACCGTTCATTTGTGACCTATTAAAATAAAAGTAGGAGTGATAACCCTGTTTTTCAGCCATTGCTTTGCTACATGATACAGACTAACAACTAGTTAGAAATGACCTGATTCTGCATGACTTCCACGTGCGTAAATCTCATTGACGTCAATGGGAGTGTTACATGCAAAAGGACTGCGGGGCATAATTAAAAAGGACCCTTTTCTATCACAATGTGGAGAAAAAAAAAGTGGTTTCTTACTTGGGTACAATGAAAAAGCTGTAAATCATTAGAAACATTCCTGTCTCTTAAGAACCTGACATACTACTTTGCTGTTGAGACATGCTTGGGTAAATGATGAGTAACTCACTGAGAAAAGTTCCTGAGTTGGGTTAATGCTTTTTACCAAGTCTGATCATGAAACAGGTTTGACGGGCTGGAAGAAGCCCATGGTGTGATAGAATGAAAAGAAGGGATTTGTCAATGGCTTTTTCCACTGTTAATAATGAGTGAGCAGTATTTGACTGATGGAGGCCACCTTCTATAAAGTGGGACTTGGTCCAAATCTGCTGGTGGTGGGCTGTGCCTCTGGTGTGAGCAGTGGAGAATCAGGCCTGGTCTTGACCATGTTGCTCAGCCTCTCTACTAACAAGTGGAAATGCATTTTACTGTGAATGTAATGTTATGTGTGTAATTGGCAACAGCTACAGCTTTACCATCTGGACACATGGGTTGGCTGCACAGTGTGCACGCTTCCACACATGCACACATACATATAGGCAGGTGTTGAACCAGAGGCAAGCATCCCTTTTTTTCCGTGGCATTTGTTGCTTATGCTATATTCTTGGGTTTTAAATAGTCATCTACTATATTTTTCCTGCTTTGGGGTTTTTAATGCTTGTTGCCTGCAACTGCTCTTTGTAGCATCCTGTCCAGGTGATCGCCTCTCCCCTTCCTTTTCCCTGTGCTTTTTTCTCCCTCTGTACCCAAGTCAGTCCTGCTGAAAACCTCCTTAGCATCCCTCCTCCTTCTGGACTCTGCCCCTCCTCCTGGTGCATTTACTAACTGCTTACCTAGTGAAGCTGTTGTTTCACCTACTACTCGTACTGTGACTTAGCTGCTCTTTTCTTTCCTGTCTCGCTAAGTTGATACAGTTGCAGGTGATTTGCAGCCAAGACCCCCTATTATTTATTGCATGCTTGACCTACATCTGGGCCCATTTATTTACTCCACTTGTCTTTAATGACTCCCTTATCCACAGGCCCTGCCGCCTGGTGCACTTCAACCTTTACCAAAGAGGCCAGCACTTGAAAAAAACAATGGTGCCACCACAGTCTTTAACCCAAGCGTTTTCCACTACCAACAGGCTCTAGCCAACATGCAGTTGCAACAGCCTACATTCATCCCTACAGGTAAGTGTCTCCTTGCTTTCCCCACCTTTGTGGTTGTTTATTTTATGACCTGGGTGTTCAGCTAATGAGCAGTTTTGTAAGAGTCCTTAGCGAAAGAGTATTGGTGTGTAGTTTCATGTTAAAAATGGATGAAAAATTAACGACTGTTGTTTGACTTTTTTCCCTTCACCTACTACAACTTAGAGCTTTTCACATGTAAAGATCCTTCTTAGCCCTTTTTGTGTGGTTTGGGGTTTTTTTTAAGCAGTCAAACTAAGAAAAATGTCTGCATGTTTCTTGAATTCATACTTTCTGTTTTTCCTCCTTACTGTTAAACTGGTTAATCCCAAATTAATTCTTTGACTCTTGTGTAGTGCTCTCGTGGACTCATGTTAAAATGTCTTATAGACCTCTCTGCCTGCTCTCTTGAGGCCGTAGGCACCTTCCTGAGCTTGTATCTCACTGACCTACATACTGCAGCAGCTGTGATGTTTATAGAGGGAATGGTTAGTCTTTAGTAAATACAAATTATATAATCCTCTTTAAAGGCATATATTTCCCTCTTCCTTGTCTTTTGACCAGTACAATACCCTAAGCTTTTTAAAAGCAATTTTACTCCCAGCTTTTATTGTACCTTTAAGGTCTCAGAGTTAAATTGAAAGATGCAGTTCAGTTATTCTTATAGGACTGGAAATATTAATGTGGCAGATGTGACTGACTTCTGACTGGCCAATTAACAGCAGCCAAATGGAAAACAAAGCCTGCTTAGAGTGGAAAGTATTATAAGTGGCTGAATTAGAAATATTCCAGAGTTGATAGCCTGTGTTTTAGTATCATTATTATCATTCAGAGCATTATAGGAAAATTAATGCCCAGTGTTTTTAATGTTTAATGCTGTATTTACTTGTCAGATGATATTTACAAAAATACACAAAGTGTTTCTCTGGGCTGACCCCTGGAGGTGAACACACAGTGGACCTGCACCTTGGCCCTATTGTTTTTTGGGGTCAGGGGAAAAGTTTTAGAGACAATCCTGTCCTGAGAGCAAACTTTTTCATGTGGAGTGTGGGTCCAGGAAGCAGGGACTAAACCCTGTGCTCTTGTGGCCTTTCTGTTATGACAGCCCTTGGAAGCACTCAGAACTCAGCAACTGCCAAGATGTTCTTCCAGGGAAGTGGATTCTCATGCGGAGAGAGGGAGTAGTAGCCTCTTACCTTGTGCTCTGCCAAGTGTTGGAGGGGCTGGGCTGAGCTGACCTTACCACAGTTCTGTCAGATGCCAAGTGAAATACTTCTTCAGGAAACACGGACACCTTGGGGAATGCCAAGTCCCCCAGCTGGCTACACGCTCCTTTTTCTCAAGGTCGCAGTTGCCAAAGTTGACATAAGGACATGCATTTCTGATGCAACACCATAAATCAGCTGTACCCAGCACTTGCTGTGCTGTGGTGCCGGTCTCATGGCAATGAAATTATGCGCAGGGCTGATGCATAACAGGGCTGCTTACTGGCACCTGCTCTTGTCTGAAGACGTTAATGCTGGGCAGAGCAGCAAGTTTCCAGCGAGAGGATGGATCTGTGATGAATTTATGTTACACATCAGACTCCAGATCTGGGCTCGGCCTTGGCAGCGCTTAGGAAGGCAAAGCAGAGAGGTGGCACGCCGCAGCTCTCACCGTGGGGAGGGGAAGGGAGCTGTTGCTTTTCTTAGTATCTCCTGTTCAGTTGTTGAGAGATCAGCTTCATGGGTTGCTATGGCAGGGGGGAGTCAGGCTGTCTCTTGAAAATAGCATCACCACTGCAATTTTTTCAAGTCCAGAAAAATAAATGCCTCTTTCAGCTTAAACTAGAGACTTTGAATCCCAGTCCCTGCTTGCGGGAGTAAATTGCTTTTGGAAAGTCAGTTTTAACATGAGTGTGACATTCTTCTAAGGGCAATTTTTTTTTCTGCTGACATGATCAGAAAGAAATCAGCATACCCAATAACCAAAAAATCCCAAACAACCCTGATTTCTGGGATCAATCGTATCATTTAATACCAAGGTGAGAGGAGTTTATTCTCTACTACCCAAGAATTAAAGAATTAATTTGGTTTGCTATGATCTCTTAAAACTGAGTTTAAACTATTTATGTACCAATATGCAGAATTTGTTTGCATGTGCTTAAATACTGAATGCTGCAAAGAGAATACCTGCTTTTTAGTTAAAGTGATATCTAACACTGAAGCTTCACTAATGAAATATCCCTTTTGTTCATCTTTCCACGCTTCAATGCATGGTGTGCAGGGTCAGTTCTGTGCATGACACCCACTGCAAGCGTTGGTAGGTTTTTCTACACAAACTTCTCAACTTTTCCTAATCTGAAAGAGATTGCAAGTTAGTATGCATCAGTGAGAACCTGGGTGGCTGAGTGGTGTGACTGTCTATCCGCTGTCTTCTTTGAGGCTTAAATGGTTGTATCCCTTTTAATTTCTGTGCAGTGCAGTGTTTCATGTGACTTACAATAAGAGAATCCAAGGTGATGTGTTTCCACCCCTATTTAGTTCTGCTTCAGAGACAAGAATCTGTCACTTAAATGTCTTTACAACCTATTTAAGTCATCTAACACAAGGAAATAGCAATGGGAGGATCCTGTTGGCTTATTTTTGTTTTATTTTGTATCAAGCAACAGGCGGACTTAAGTTTGGATTTTTAGTTGTACTTCTGAGGATATTTTAGGAGACTGATTTAACAAAGGTGCTAAGGAGGAACACATCTGGGGTCAGCCCCTCTGCCAGAACAGGGTGCTGTTTGTAGAGTGAGAGAAGCAGGGTTTGGACCATGGACTGGCTGGAGAGTCATCTCTGTAGGGCAGTGTTAGGTGTGCAGGTACAGGACATCATAGGGAGGTACCACTGCAGGTGCACGTGGGATGCAGGGAGGCAGCGGGTCTGAGTACGTGCTTATTAGTGCTGCAGGGATCCACTCTGTTCAGGCTCGGCATCTGGGTCTTACTGAAACCTCTGCAGGCCTTTGAGGACCTTCCCCTCTGTCTACAGCTGCTGGGCACAGCAGGGCGGGTGAAAGCTGAGCTTTCATCTGCTAGCCAAGGTTATGCAAGAACTACCAACATCCAGGTGTGTGCCTGCATTAGTCAGAGGGAGAGAGGCAGGAGCCCTGGGGAGGGTGCAAGGCTTTCCAAGAGCAGGTCTGGAAGCTCTGGCATGAATGGCTAAACACTCTGCTCTTGAACCTGCCTATCCCTATAGTGCAGGGAGGACACATCGCTTGCATGATGGGGAGCTGAGTCCCTCAAATACAACTCTGCCTGTAGGAAACCCCAACCCACACGTTCCAACATCTCATGGCCCGAGTGTGCACAGCCACAGGCACACGTTCCTTCCCTGCTGGGGCTGGCCGTGGCTGCTGGGGTGGAGGGGAAGGCAAGTCTGCTTCCCCACCGCATGTTTGTGGGGATGGCTGGCCCTTCCTGTGGATTCCTCGGCCCCACAAACCCCCCTCGGGTTTGGGGGATGCCCATGTGGGCACCAGAGCATCCCTTCCAGCACCGTGCTCTGCAGGACGCACAGCTTCAGGAGGCTGCCAAGCTCCCTGCTGCCATGTTGTCCTTTTGGATGCTCTTCCTGCAAATTGTATCTGTTCAGATGCATTTGTGTATTTTTCCCTCTCTGTCCCTTCCCCTCTCCATCCACCCCCACCCCGCAAGAGGGGAGTTTTGCCAAATCGTATAGAATTAGGGTGGAAAGGAAGCATGCTGAATTTGTATGGAGAGAGCTCAGTCTGCCAGCCGCTCGTTTGCCGTGCCTCCAGCTCTGTCCCGTCCCAAAACATTGTCCCTGCTAGAGAGAGGCGAGAAAACCTGGTGAAAGGGCTGCGGCAGCCGCTGCAAAGTGCATCATGTACCTCTGGTTGCTGGCGGGGACGGGGTGGGGAGGGAAGGGGACAAGCTTTCCCAGGCGGGCGGGAGGGTGCGCTTGCCAAAATGTCCCCACCCAAAGGAACGTGCACTGGCTGTGTCTAACTCCCCACGGGTGCGAGCTGACGTGGGCTTTTGCTAGCACACCCATCCTCTCCCCCCTTTGGAAATTTGGCCCTCAGAGTCTAATACATCATTGTTCTGCTTATAAATGTACTAAGTGTTGAGAATGTTTTGGTTTTTTCCTTAATTATAATTGTAATTGGCTTTTCCCCTTCTCTCTTGTTTATTTTTTTTCCCAACGCTGTCTTGCTTTGCACTGTGATTGCATGCTGCGCCCCGATGTGTCCTTCATGACGATGTCACATGGCTTGTTGCTGTGATTCCTGCCACGCCCCCAAATCCACCACATGTTGCCATGGTTACATAAAACCAACCAACCAAACAAAATATATATATGCTCCACCCTCCCGTATGTCGCTTCCATGGTTCCCTTCCGAAAGTGCCCATGATGCACGGTGCTACGCCCACCACTGTGTCTGCAGCAACAACTCCTGCCACCAGCGTCCCCTTCGCTGCAACAGCTACCGCCAATCAGGTTTGGCCCTTTCAATAGCTTTCTTTCACGTGTTCAGATCTCGAAGACCGGGCGAGGGCTGGATCCCGTGCGGGGTTGAGCGCCGTCCCGCCCGGCTCGGCGCAGGCTCGGGCGCGCAGAGGCAGCGTGTGTGTGCGTGTGTGTGGCCGGGATGCGAGGGGGCCGCTCCTGCCACCTGCGGGATGGGCACACGCCCGGCCGGAGCGTAGGGATGGGCGATTGGCAGGGGCGCAGGCTCTCCTCCAGAAACACATCTCCCCCCGGGTCCTCAAAAAACGGGCTGGAAATCTCCCGAGCATACCGTCATGCAAGACCTGCAGCACTTCTGCTTTCAGTCTCAAGCAGAAATACCACCCTGAGCATCCTTCTGTGTGGTATTTTGGCATGTCCTCTCTGGGCTGGAAAGCGGAAGTGGAAACACAAAGTGGCCTCCCCCCACCACAAAACTGGACTCTAAAAGCTACTGAAAAATCCCCAAACAACTGAAAACCAAAAATCAGGGGTGAGGCTGTGAAGTCTAAAGCTTTTTTTATGCCAATAGCATGTCACCCATCCCTACAGAAAGGACTCTGGATGTGCAGTACGTGCCATTGTAGCACTGCCATAAGTGTACAGGATTCCATGCATGTCTGCCAAGCCATAATTCTCTCCAAAACTTTCCTCTGAAGATACCAAGTGTGATGGCTGCTTCTGCACCAGTCCTGAATTGTATATGCACAACCTGTCCTAGTGATGCTTCCTGATAATTTGGTGTGACACAACTTCTCCCAGTTAGACCAGATACATTTCAAACACTTTTTAAAAATTTTTTTCCCCCAGTACTAATTTTAGCATTTTTATTTGTTATGCTCTCAGGTTTAGAGCTATTGCAAAGAAATTGGGGTGTCACTGTTTTGTAGGAGGCTATTAACCATGCTGAATGCCAGTAATATCTCTAGGGGGGCATCCTCTAGTCTTTTGCTGGTGTGAGGTCATGAGGATTTCAGTAGGAGTTTTCCCTGCATAAGTTCTAGGCAGTGTTTTACTGCTCGCAGTAGGAATTGCCAGTCTTTTCCTGTGCTTTGTTGTTATTTTCAGGTAGAGCAGGTCTTACTCAGACTTGTATTGGTCATGAGAGAAAAGTAGAAATTCCTGTGCAGTGTTGCTCTGTGGCTGTATGAGTCCTGTTTCAGCCAGATAGTTTCAGGGCATTTCTGTTTTACTTGTAGTCTATGGAGTCAAAATCCCAGTACAATCACCAGGTACTCACTCCACAAGGCATCGGTAGTGGTGCTGCTGCATTGTACTTAATGTGTAGCAAAATAAAGACTTGGGATTGGATCCTGTTGTATTAGACACTGATGTACATATTAATCTGATCCTGAAGACAGAATGAACAGCCTGATCTCAAGGCAATGTTTTAATGTGTTGTGTTCTTTGTTTTTTTTGCTGTAGATATCCCAGTTATCAGTAGATGAACTGAGTAGCAGCATGTTTGTTTCACAGATGTAGAAGTTCCCGATAGAACAGTAAGTTCCTTTTTGGTATTTCTCTTCACGGTGAATTGATTTGTACATGGGCACTGCATCCCCTAAACACGGGGCTGGCTCAGGCAGAGGGACTGAGCCCATGGGACTCCACTGGCTTCATGCTCTGCCGACTCAACAGGAATTCAGCAGCTGCAGCATGGACATGGACCAGCCCCGTGGTTTATAACGAGCACTGTTTTCTGTGTCTCAAGTACCTGTTCTGCGGTGTTGGCAGCTTCCCTGGGCATCCCCCCAGTCCCATGGCTCTGTTTACAGGTTGCTCTTGCTCTGCACGGCTCCCAGCTGCCTGCAGATACCTCAGGGATTTGCAGTGTTGATGGCAAAGACTACTCTGATAATGAGTCAGATGAAAAGGTGTAACTTCTCTTTTCCTATTAGTGACGTATTTCCTTTCCTGGGGTAAGCAGAATTGGGTCAGCAGCAGCTGCTGTGCATCTGCAAGGCTGGCTTGGTCTGGGCAGAGCACTGCTGGTCAGCTGCAGAGAGGGCCTGGCTCACGGTGGGTTGAAGACCAGAATGAATGTCATAAGCAACATAGTCTTCACCCCACCTGCAGAACCTGGGCTTCTGTAAGGTGATAGTTTCCTCTGAGGGGAATGATGGAGGAATTTGTCCTTGGATTTACAGAGTACTATTTCACAGGCATAGCAGCAGTGTCATTTTTCCATTGCTTTTCTTTGGGAGTTTTAGCTGATGTTCATGAGCTAAAATTCCCAGATAGTTTCAGTTCTTGACTGTGTTTTTTTACCCCAAGAGAGTAAAGAGCAGTTCAGCCAATTCAATGAGAGGTCACCAGATTTTCTCAATGTAGCCATTTAGTATATGCAGATATGCAACCCATTTCTTCCTTAGGTCACATATTACAGGCAAGTACTTAAATGCTGGAAATTAATTTGGCAAGCAATTCTGTAATGATATGTATTAGCAATCAACAGAAGCTACTTTCTCAGTGGTGGCCCTTATCTCTGCTGACCTTAATTAAGTACCATATGTATACATGACCTGCTAACTGTGGCTATGGACCCTGTTCATGAGGGGTGACACCAAGCTTATTCACATCAGTGAAAATGTTCAGCTTAGACTGTACGGCTGTTCCAGACGACAGACAGACATGACACCTGACAGGTTAACCCATTTCCATAATGTGTAAAACAGCCTGTTCTACCCAATAAGGAGATCATTTGATTGGAAGAGCTTCATCTTGAAGTCTTTGAGATTGTTTTCAGCATTTTTTCAGGAAATGAAAACGAGTGGGACTTTGGTAACTGAAACACTTGCTGCTCTGACAGATGTTTTTATTTTCCTCCATGGTTGAAGTAGTCCTGGTAGTCAGGCTGGTTGGTCTGGCTCTGCAGGAGACAAGTTGTTGGGTCCTTCAGTGGAGAATTTTCATGAGTACATCCCAAAAGAGGCAATTTGCTCACAGAAGAGGGTCCCCTGAGCACAGGGTTTCTGTGTCTGTGTTTTATCTCTGGGCTCAGTTTGCCTTTGGCTCATCACTCCCGAGGATCAGATTTTATGTGACTATCTGAAGGAAACAAGAGCTAACACAGATCAGGGATTCCTTTGGCCCTCTTGTTAGTCACACTCTACCTGTCATCCCATCCAAAAATCAGACTATTATTTGTCCAACTCCTTCTTTCACTGTTTGTCCTGTTGTTGTGGGTGAAGTGCATGGGAAAGAGAAAGCTGTGAGTGCAGATTTAAGAGGATGCCAAGTGTGTTATTGGCCATTTCACCCTACATCAGAAAATTAATGGAATAAAATGTCTCTCTGCAACACACTAATGACAACCTCTTGGGCAACACAGTGAGGCTGTAAATGTATTAGAATGACTTTTAAAATATAGATGTATTAATTTCTCACTATTTCTTTGTTGTTGTTTTTTTCTTCCCCCTGCAGCAGACCATGTTGAAATTCTGAACAGTAAAATTACGGAGCACCAGGACTTCTTGGTGGGAAGCTGCGCATGGCCTTTCTGTATATATTCCCCTCTTCCCTCTATTGTTCTCTACCACCTCTACAGTAAGCCTGTTGCAGCCTACATGTTAACCAAAAACTGATCAATGGGAATGTCAAAAAAAAAAAAAAAAAAAAAAAGCACTATAGAAACAATTAACAAACAGCGCTCTGTTATATGAGATATACAAGTAGGAAATTATAATAGACTTTTATAACACATTACTTTAACACACTTAATCATTTTATGACTACCATCCTGATAAGTGCATCTGCACAACGGACTGTTGGTTTACTGTATACTATCGATGGATAAATGTTTGTCTTGTTTTTAAAGTGTTATCTTACTGTTTTGTTTACATCATAGTCTATTGATTTGTTTTAAAGTGTACATCATTATCAAGTATACTCAATACCATTTTTTCATTATTGTTATGTCTTGAGTTTTCATATACTGTAGGTTTTATGGGGTTTTGTTTGTTTTTTTACTAAAAATGTTATTGTGGGAAACAGGAATTATGTGCTTGAAAAACACGACACAGGAATGTTCTGCCCTTTGCTGGATTTTGCTGTTAATGTCAGCTAAAGTTGCTTATGTTAAATGCTCCTTTTATCATTTAAAATTTGCCTTCAGATAGTGTCCAAATTTTTAGTACAAGTGATATGAAAGGACAGCTGTCATTTTAGTCCTGTTCAGGGTATTTCTTTCAATACAATGAGCTGATTCTGGAAACTTTTGGAAAAAAAAAACAAACACAAAAGCCCAGGCTCAGTAAGGGGACAGGCACAATTTGCTCAGACAGGGGTAAGCATCAATGGATTTCTGCAGCTCTGTTGTCCATTGAAGTGCATTCTCAGCTGCAAACGGCGCACAATCTCTCTCGCTGTTCTCATGGTGCAGTCAAAACAAACAACAAAAAATGGTGGTGGAGTGAGACAGCTTCATTTGGGCAAAAGCTCATTGCATTGGAGAGGAGCAGGTGCCAGCCGTTGGCTGGGGAGGGCCCGGGGCTGTGGCTCAGCCCAGGCTGGGTAACACCAAGCCCTGGGGCTTGTCTCCACCAAGCATGCTGAAACATTTCGGCCTGAAATCTTATATGTGTCTCTTAAAATTTTGTCAGCATGCCCCATATATTTAATCACTGTTTTCCATAAGTGGGTGATTTTTTCCCCCCCTGTGATCTCTGGCCCTTTAAAGCAAACACAGCAGTAACAAAGCAGCAAAAAGCTCAGCATAAGCTTTCTGCTGTAGATAAACATTCATCTTAATGGAGTTCCTGTAGGTCAGTGGATTTATTTTGGCACCTTCTACTTGACTGAGAGCAATGTTTGCTGCACAACAAGGGCTAGTTCTCAATACCTCCTTTTCATACGCACGAATAAAACCATTTCAGCCCGTGCACCCTGGACAGCCCTGCCTGTCGTTATGCTGCGTTGCTGAACAATCTGGCTGCAGAAATGCATTCTGGTTGAGGATACCCTCCCTGTAATAGCTCTACAGTATCATTGGCATTATGGAAGAGATGGATTTGCTGCTGTAAATCCACAAACTCCATGCAAGGAGAAAGAGAATCAAGCAAGAGGCCAGCTCACGGTGTCTGGAGGGGTGACCACCCCAAGCTCAGAGTGGTCCTTTAGAGTGCCAGATTCAGACAACCTGATTTTCTTCTCTTTTCCCAGTTCCTTGGCCTTGGTTAGATTTTTCCTTGCCCCTTCTCCTGCAGTGTGAGCACAGACGGTTTGCTAGATGTGTATCTCCATGGGCCACGAGTGATGGAGGGGGACCTAGGATGCAGCCTGTGCGCCCCAGGGCAGGTTCTGACCATCTGCCCATGGAGACAGACTCATAGCACGAACCTTTGACGAGCCCAGCTCAAAAAGGCCTTGAGGAATCTTTATGTTCAATTCAGCAGACTTTGAACCAAAACCTGGTAGAGAGGGGAAAAAACATCCCCCCAGGACTTCCTTTATGGACCCTGAGTTTGACAGTCGCTTGTGTCCGTGGATGTTCCCCAGCCATCCACGCTCGCAAGCGGCAGAGTGGCCTGAAATCAGTGACTCTCATTTGTATTGGTGACCACATACCTGTTCTTTTCACCACCGAGTTTCTGTTTCCCAAAACCATAACATTGTTAGTGGAAAAAGTGGATTTGAGTACTTCCTGTTTGAAATTATTTGTGTATCAAAAATGGGTTTTGCACAACCTGTGCCAGTGCCTCAACAAAGAACAGAGCTGATCTTCTTAAGCCAGAAAGGATGCATTCAAGCTTGTATGGCTTTATGAGTTCAAGGAGGTTGAAATTTTTTCAGTGCTAAATGGATTTTTGTATATCTTGACACTTTGATGTAACCTCCTATTTTATTTATCGACTTAAACATCTGGCATAGATGTGCATAGAATGTAAACCTAGAATACAGCTGTTTTCATGTCACATTTAAAGCACTGAAAAAAAAGGCGTTAAAGGATTATTTTTTATTAAAGAGGTCCAATGAGGGATGTTCAGGGTAGTTATATTAGGTGCCACAACAGTTTTTATATTGCTGGCAAATCTAGAGTTAATTTGTAAATGAGTTTAAGGAAAGAAAAGCTTGAAGCACTAAACTTCACCAAATTCAAAACAATCTCGGCAAAAATGCCATTTTGAGGTAGCACTATTTAAACTAGTTGTGCAATGACTTGCTCTAATTTTCTTTGTTCAAGAAAGAAAAGAAAAAAAACCAGTCGCCAGACTATAAATTTCCTAAATAGACTATTACAAAGTCACCAAGCTAGTTAGTGACTCTAAACAAATGTCATAAAAGCATGAATATCATCCTTTATTTGACAAGAGATGTATGTAAGTTTGTTTAAATCGATATAATTTTAGTCACATTTTTATAAGCTTCCCACTTTCCATGAACCTATATTTTTTATTTATCCAAAGTTATTTCTCTTTGTCCATTTCTCTCAGCCTTATGCAAACAATATGCAAGAAATGCTGAAACTTGGATAAAACGGGTCATGCAGAGGGAAAATGAAAGCTGAGATTGATCATTTTCACGAAAAAAGGTTGTTAGTAGTTTCAATAGAAAGTACTACTACTAAACTGTAACATAAGCAGACAATAAAAGAGGGATTTAAAATAAAATGGATTCATAAAACTATTAAGATTATTTTTGTTAAATACAGTGTTTTTAGTAATTTGGAACATGATTTCACAATCAGCCGTGTTTTTTAGTTGGAAATTATTAGCTGATGATTTTTGACTGTGTATTTTTGCATCGCAACGTTCTAGAAGCCGTGAGCTGCCCGGGCAGCCCGCGCGGGCGCTGTTCCGAGCGCTCC
>VWZT01013648.1:386661-403238 GCA_013397055.1 Pachycephala philippinensis | reverse complement strand
TCCCCTGGCCTGGCTCGGGCTGGCGCTGGCACGGTAGGAGTAGCTCTAGGACACGCGGGTACACAACGATTGAGAAACTGGAGTCCTCGTTTTGTTTATCCCTTGTACATTTCACAGACATGAAACTTTTAAAAGGTGAAATTTATGAGGAAAATCTAATTTCCCATTCCTGTTGAATGGATTTAGTTTGATATTGACCTGATTTTACCATGTGCCTGTTGAAGGCCTTAGAGTATATACTGTATGTTAAAGACTGTAATAACTTTAAAAAAAAAAATAGTTGATAGCCTAATCCAAATGTAAATAGAGCTACAACTCATTGTTACTAGGCTACAACGCATTAATTCATGTCATATATTTTAATTTCTCTACCATTAGTTTTTAAGGTTTTCATTATTGCTTCTTTTGATATCTTTGGTAACTAATGAATTTAATTTTGAAGGAGAGTTAGAGAAAGTTTAAAATTTTTAATACATGTATTCAGCCCATTTAGTTATATTCTAAACCAACACTGAAGCATGGTAAGGTATAGAATACAGTCCATAACTAGTTTGTATAGTTTACAGTTTAAGAACAAAATTAACTTTGTATGTAACTCCTACAATGATAGATTCATTGTTAACTAATTATATTAAGTTGTTGTTGCTATGGCAACAAAACTACAACATGGCTACCTTTGTATACATTATTTGTGAAATTTTCACATGTAAATTAAAAGTGATGTGTAACAGTATGAGCTTGTTAAAGGTACAGTTCGATACTGTCAGATAAAGATATGATTGAATATTTTTAAAATCCCAAAGTCCCATGTGAACGCTGAATTTGTGTCTTTAAGGTCACTTTTTCAGTCAAGAAGTTTACAACACATGGATTTAGAGTCAGGTTTTATAGCTTGTAGAAATTGTTGTGTGGCAAGGGTTATTCCACAGTATTTTCACTTTGGAAACATGGCAGCCTGTATTTACAACATAGTAACCGGTCTTGCTTTCATTTCACATCCATTCACACGGTGGGAATTCAGAATTAATCAGTTTCAGTACTGTAGCTTTGCCTGCAATTTTCTTTTCTCCAGAAATTGAACACTCACACAATTACGTTACAATCAGGGCTAAATAATTAAGCATATAACTATTTTAATACTAATTTATATTAGCAAAATCTGTACATAAGAAAAAAATATTGTGGAATGACCCTGTAACAGTGTTGAAGATACAAATATGCTGCAGTTAAACTGATTCAGTTAGTGTACGAATGTGTGAGACACACCTTTTTTGCACTTATGTACATAGTCCACGAAAGAAATCCTTGGAACTTATTTTGAATATAAAAAGTCTGTAATAATACAGGAAAAGTTTGTAAAAGAGATAGGTATTACTAAGGCTTTGAAAAGGAGGAGTTTTTTGCTATAAAACTTATCTGAAAGCATGATGTTGCTTTGCTGTTGTAAAAGCTTTGTAGTTTGCCGTAGCTTATTATACAGCAGACTGATAACAGGTCAGCTCCAACCTGCAGCACAGAGAATGGGAAACGGTGCGGAATGAATTAGTAAGGTCACTAGCAAAGATTCAAATTACTTTTTTTAATCAGCCTACATTTTCAAACACAACCCAGGTCATGTTTCTGATAGGCTGTGTTCTCAGTGAATCCTATTAGAAGTGGTAGGTCCATGGCAGCACACACACATTTTTCCTAGCACCTAATCCTATTTCTATCTGGAAGTATTTATCTGTCAGAGGTGACTGTCCTTGTGGCGAGTGTTTTAAATCCCAGAGCGAGTTTGAAATGTCACAACTTCCTGATTTATTTTTTTTTTTAACATTTTGGGGCAAGGTAACAAAATGGAAGGAGCTGGTGAGCCATAGACGGACAGGGATGGGTTGGGATTGTCTGGGACCAGTTCTTTCTGCTGTGTGACAGCCGTGGTGTTCATTTGAGAAGCACCTGGTAGTGCTGCAGGTGGTGCTGGGGCAGGGAGGTGGAGGCTGGTGGCAGTGTGGCCAGGTGGGTGCTCCAGGCTGGGACTAACAAGCCCCTTTGAGTTGCCACCAAAGAAGAGCAAAGCTGTGGCCCCTCAGTGAGCAGCCTCTTTCTCCTGTTTGTGTTGGTACCGCTGGGGCTCTGCAATGCTGGGGGATTTTGGAGCAGCTGAAGCGCCTGTGTTGACCCATTTATTTTTGATTGGAACAAGTTTTAGTTTTCGTTGGATTTTTTTTTAAGTACTCTTTTTTTTCTTTTTTGCAAAATCCAAGCCCCAGATTTGCTTCAGAGAAGTAGCTGGTTTGCTGTGAGTCTGGTCCTGACTCGAGCAGTGAGTCAAGTCCCCCAGAGCAGAACTGGTGGGAGGTGGCACCCGATGTCACTGTCGCCCTTTCCTGGCTGCCCCAGGGTTGGGGGCTGAGCTGTTGCTGCCAAGCCCAAGATCTGCTCCTCGGCCAGCATTCCCAACTCCTGGCGATGCCGGTGTGTGCTCAGCCAGCCCACTCTGCACCATGGGGCTGTGCAAGTGGTGGTTTGCTGAACTGGAGTGGCCCCAGGGTCTTTAAAAGGAGGAAAAATCAGATGTTGCTTCTCTCCGTGATGTTATATAATAACCTAGATTTTAATACAAAATAATCAGCTAGTTCAAGCCACCACACGATTAAGGCTTCCCTTTGCCATAGTCAATTTCTATAATCAAGCTCTTTCTCATTTCTAGGATTATGAGAGAAAAATATTTTGCACTATGTGAAATGAATCATAGTTGGTCAAACTTCATTGGGGTATGAGCATGATCATGACAACACTGCTAAAATCTTTGCTAGTGATCTTTACTGACATCCTCTATCATCAAAAATAACTCTATATGCCTCTCAAAGGAGATATTTAAACATGCAAAATAACACAACTGTTAAATAAAATGAAGTTATTTTTCCAAACACACAACAGAGAGAATTACCTGACACCGAATTACAAGGTTCCAGTTCTTTATTACTGTACACAGATGCTATTTGATAGTGGTGGAAGCCAAATGATTTTGTTGCCATGGCTTTTGTATCCTAGCAGATGAGGGGATGATAAGACCATTCTTAGATTGGATTATGGGATTTTTTTTTTCTTTCCAATTAGCTTTGTTTTAATTTTTTTTTTTTAGATCATGAAAATGAACCAACTCCTCACCCTTTATTACATCACCTGACAACAGATCACTATTTTTTTTTATAAATAGAGAATTGTATTTTAGGCAATCACTAAAATCAAAGAAAGAATGTTCTCCTAAATTGTCAATTTTTAATTTAAATATATAAAAACATTTATACAGTACTGTGTAAAGTAGATCTTTGAAGCACATTCTTCTTTTTATAAGCATTTCTGGTAAAACAAAGTAAGGGAAACATTAGATATCAATTTAATGGTATAGTTTAGAAAATATATACAAATGATTACACTTAGCCCTGTGGAATTGTAAGAAATTAAAATATCGTTGGATCCAGACAGGCGTAGGTTAATGCAGTATTTCAGTTCCATAACAGGATAGTTCATTCCCTCAACTGCTACCAACAGGGTGTATGCTTTGAATTTATTTTTCTTTTTGCCACATTATATTGCTGTAGTGCTTGTACGTGCTTTAGAAATGTGCATAATGCTACTCATTTTAGTATGTTACTTCTATATTGTTATTGTTTATTTTTTGATCTTTTAATAAAGTGTATAAAATTCTTGGTTATGTTTTTTATGGATCCATATCTACACATTAATAGGAGTTTACTTTAAAAACTTTTCAAGTTCCAGTTTATTAGTCCCAAACTTCAAAGATTATGATGTAAAAATAATAACTAATGAATTTGAATCAATGTTATATCTGAAGTGTAGATCAACAGAATAAATTTCTTTCCAGAAAATACCTTCAGCATTTTGAATTCTGTAGCCGGTGCCTCCTTTTTACCGGATGCATTTGGCCTATCATATTAAAGTTACTAACACAAGACAGACATTTGTATTTTAGAAAAATAAAAAGTAAAACTTTCCAGATGCTGCCTTTTGGTTTCTCTCGTGCCTTAGACCTTCAGAGACACATGTGATGTGGTCTGCTTGGCTTGTATTTTTCCATGCTTCCTTTCTGACCCTGTCTGTGATGTGATTAGAGAGGAGATCAGAGCTGTGCATTTGAAGATAACCATGAAGAATAAATCAACTCCCATTCAAAGGCCTGCAGCTTTTGTAGCACAGTGATGTATTAATTTTTCTCTTTCAGCATTCGTGTCAGATACCATTTTGAATGTCCCAGTGCAACAATACAATAGTGAGCTCCCCTTTGGCAGCAGCCTGGATTCCCCAGCTCTCTTCCAAGTGCCCAGCTCGTCCTGGGCTGCCCCGGCCAGGCTCACACCTCCCGCCAGCACAAGCTGGGGCTGCCTCTCACCATGGTCTGGAGCCACCCTGGCTGAGTTGGGTCTAGGCTGCTGCATGCAAGAGAAAATTGCTTCTTGATGAGCTTGTGTAACTGAAACGCTGTAACGCTGTGCAGATGTAGACGTAAAAAAACCGCTCAACAGCGTGGCCACCTTGGTCACCACCTTCTTACCCATAGCATTGTGTCAAAGGGGCTTCTACCCTTAAACTGGCTTGAGGTCACCACTTGCTCCATCAAGGCTTTAAGCTGGAGGCACGGAGCCAGGGCACGTGGCTGTCCCAAGCCACAGCGTCACTTGGTTCGTGGGCGGCAGAGGACGTCGGGAACCCCAAGGATGTGAGTAACTGCCCTTGTGAAGTCCAAGTGTCGGTCCAGCCTCGGCACCCAGGCGGCCAGTGAGCCTGGATGGTGCAGCCAGAGGAGTCTGGTGCCAGCACAAGGGAGTCCCCTCACAGCAGGGGAGGGATCCTTGGCTGTTTTCCCAAAAAAGTTTTAAGAACCTGACTCTTAGGACTTGGGAGAGGGATTAGGAGTTTGAGAATGTGTTTCAGGGGATGAGGGTGCAGTAGAGCTGCTCGGGGAAGGAGCGGTGGCGAGGAGGCACTGCCAGAGGAGGCTGGGCAGACACTGCTCCTCATCCCCAGTAGGACAAGCTGCTGACTTTGAGAACAGACTGAGCCCAGGACAAATTATGTAACTGCTGCTTTTTCATCAGCCTGTTCCCCTGACTTCTTGCAGGTTAATTGACTCTATATGTGTGTCAAGGCCACTTAGAGCTTTCTTCTATAAATGACTCCTGCCTCATCTGATGGCACAGTTAAATGTCTGAATTGTTTCTAAGATCAAAAAAAAAGTGGAACTGAAACTTTTCTAGGCAGTTGATGTGGAAGCATGGGATCCTTCCTGAATGGTTGCTCATAATTTTTATTGCTAGCTTTGGTCTGGCTTTCTTTCGAAGCAGGATGGAGACGGGGGCTTTCAAGTGATGCTTTCCTTGGAGATGTGGGAAGGGCTGGGCCGTGGCTCCTTGGAGACACCAGCTCTGCTCAGAAGCCTCCCCCGGGGAGGAGATTGGGGGTGGGAGTCCCACACTAGCACCAAAAATCAAGGGCAGTCCATCAATAAGAGACTTTAAATTGTGTTTCAAGGCCAAACAGCATCCTTGGGCCAGGGATGTGGGATTTTACCTGGGGCCCATTCGCAGAAGTTACAGGAGGAGCTGCTGCAAACTGCTTTATAGATGGAATTGGATTAAAGGATCTGAGCAAAATTATTCATGATGCTGTATTTACTGCATGTGTCATTTTGAAGTCTTACAGCACCTGGCCCATCTATCTTCTTTTTCACTGGGGCTTGTTTGTGCAGGAAAGTCAAGTTTAATACAAAAATCTCTATTTAGCTCTGGTTGTTGAAGCTGCAGTGGGAAACATGGGAAAAATTCATTTTTTCAAGACTTGCTCCATATTCAGGTGGTCTAAAGTCAGTTTTTATTCAATCTGGACTTAGTGCTGGATAAATAGATCAATTTGATCTATTTATTATGAGAAATAAGAGAATGGAGAAATGTTTGGCTAATCCCCAGTGAGTTGTGGATCTAAAATATCCTCTCCAACACAAGCAGCCCTTAACTGTCCCCAGGAGGGGTCATGTCAGAGTGCAGGGCAGTGTGAAACAGCCTGTACCCCCTCACCTGTGCTCTGAGCTGTTACTGCAGATGATGGACTCGGGTGCCTTCTCCAGGGTGAGACCTGCCTCAAGTACATCTCTGAGATGGCAGCACATGCCAACAAAGGTTCTCTGTGAGTGGGCTGGGAGGCCTCTGCAGTGTCTGTGGGCAGGGAGACAGAAAAAGCCACAGCCTGAAGGCCATGGGGACAGGCTTGGAGGAACAGCCACGCAGCAAGCCAGCTCTGACGGGGTCCCAGCAAGGCTTGGCTCAGTTGGAAGATGTTTGCTTTGCCCTTCCCTCCTCGTTTTGCCTTTTTCAGGGTGGCTCTGCCAGTCTGTTTAGCAGGCATGTGCCCTGGCATCTGCTCTGCTGTTCCCACTGCCCTTCCCCTGGATCCAAAAGCGTAAATACAGCCCCGAGGGGATGGCACTGTAAGACCTCACCACCTGCCTGTGCAGGATCCCCACAGCCAGGAAGGAGACCCTGGTATGGTGTGGCTGCACCATTTCTCTCTTCACAGCCACAGCTGGGTTCCACAGAGGTATTTCTGCTTTGCTTCATCGTTTGTGTAAATTATGTGCTCATAAATGTTATCAGAGCCTTCCCAAGGGAGCTGCTGCCTCCCACCCTCTTCATCCACTGTGTGCTCGAAGCCTGTGTCTGTGAGGCAACTTCTGCTTTACTGCTTCACAGCACTGACATTCAGCCCATCTCCATGGCAGTGCTTCTGCTGCAGCTCCTGCATGTCCTGTGCTCCCCAAGGCCGTGAGGGCTTTGTGGCCGTGTCCCCACCTGCCCCACAGCCCTGCCAGCCCTCAGTTTTGCCCCCACACCTGCAGCACAGAGGCACCTGAATGTCTGCTAGGGCTCCCACTGGTGAACAGCTCCTGGCGATCACATCAAGGGGCACTGGGGGTGTTTTGGGCTGCATGTGTCTGCACCAAAGCAAAGGTGTTCGTGCTTTGTAAAGCTTCTGGAAAACTCTTGTTGAAGAAAACTGTGTTTTGCTTTCCCCCACAGAAGCCTGAATCAAAGCCATCAGCTGCTTGCCCTGTGGGATGAGCCTGCCCAAGGGTCACACTCTGCCACGCTGGTAAGGAGACACAGGATATTCCCATCGCTGTTCTCAGAGCCACGTGTGGCTGTGCCAAGGCAGGGGAAATACAAAGGTAAGACCATGTATTCTCCGGTATGCACAGTGCTGGTGGCCACCCACACCCTATGATGCTGGGGTGTGCAGGAGCAGCAGGTGCTGGCTCAGCAGCTCCCCTGTCTGCCCAGAGCATCCCTTGTGCTTTGGAAGCTGGATCTGCCCAGCCCTGCTGCCCTGGCCCTGTCACGACCTGCAGTGAGGTTTGGGACAGGCAGGGCCCCAGCAGCGCTGGCAGCAGGAGGACGGGTGACGCACAGGTCACACATGATGATGCTACTTGTGCTATTGCATAAATCAAGGGGATTTTGGTGAGGGTAATGAGGGCAACTTAGGGCTCTGAGCTGGGAGGATGAGGCCTTGGAAGACTTTAATTTCCTACATTGCACAGTTTGAGGGTGGGGGCTGTGGCCACATTTGGACCAGTGGGGTTAGACTGAGGGTAGCCCATGCTGAGGAGGGAGATGGGCTGCAGTTCCCCCCACCAGGCTGTCACCCCTCTGCCAGCTTTGCTCAGTTATGGGAAATCCTTTAAGCTTTTGCATTAGTGCTGTATTTAGGTCTGCACTGTATTAGGGCTTGGCGTAGGGAGTGCAGTGAGATTTCTCACTTAATAAAGAATGTTTTAAAGGCATTTGTCACCGTGGGCCCGGTGCTGGGAGCCAGCTCTCTGGGCCGGCAGGGAGGGTGCTGTGGGAGGTGAGGGAGCTGGGCTGGCTCCAAGGCCTGCTGTGCTTGGCCCTGGCCAGGTCCCATCTCTGCCCCTGTGCTCCCACACTGAACATTGGGACAGAGGGTCCTGGTCTGCCCCCATTACCCACCCAGCCAGGGGGTACATCAGGTTGTGCATCTCAGGGCTGCAGCTGGTGACATCCCAGCCCATCTGCATCAGCACAGCTGCTGGCAAAGCCCAGCCACCCTCCTGTGAGGCTCCAGGGCTGCTGTGCTGGCGGGAGGCCCATCCTGCTGGCAGTAAATGTGTCACTGGATGGTGATCAGGGATCATGAGTCACGAACGCCCACCGCCAGCCAGCCAGCCTGGCCAGCCCTGGCACAGGGCTGCAGAGCACTGGCAGGAGCTGGGAGAGATCTGCTACCTCCTCCTCCTCTGCCTCTCTCCCCCTGCAGCCTCACCAGCCTGCATCTTCCACAGGGCACCAAATGATGGAGCATCCCTCTGGCAGTGCTCACCTGGGGCTGAGGTGACAGGTCAGCTTCCCTGGACCAGTGTGGGGATGTGATGGTCCCCACACACCCCTGCTCACGGGTGTCTGACACTGCCACAGCGCTACCCACGGCTCTTGGACAGCTTGGCAAGGATGGGGCTAAGGGGGCTGCCTGCGGAAATGTGTGGCCCCCGGACTGCAAGTAGCTGAAACTGGGGCTGGGCCAGCTCAGGGTGTGCTGCTGGGAGCAGGAGGAGCCTCCAGACTCCCCTTTCAGTGTGGATTTTTCTTTTAATCTGGTGATTGTTGAGGCAACAGAGTGTTAGATCCAGATTTTGAGCCACTGCTGATAGTGGCTATGGCAAATGGCCCACACTCTTGTGGAGGGCAAAGATCAACCCTTGGCTTGTGGGCAAGCGAGGAGCCTTCTCTCCCTGCTCAGCCCCGTGAGTGGCACTTCAGCAATTTGATCCTTGTCTCCAAACTTCAACCCCTGCAGTTGTGTGAAGGCCACGGCCTGGAGAGAGCCAGGCTTCTGCATCAGACCATGGCTGCTACACAAAGGACAGGAGAGAAGTTGTGCTGTGGCTCAAGTGACATCCCTGAACGAGCCCAGTGTAAGTGCATGTGGCAGCCCCCTTGTTGGGGGCTCAGCTGGGAGCCCCGGCAGCCTCTTCCCCTTTCCCTCAGACCTGCGGAGTGAGCAGGAAAATCAAAATTTTGTGGGATTATTGTGGATCTGCTGCTGAACCAGCCCCCAGAGCAAAAGCAGCCCCAGTGCCTCTCCCAAAACCACCACTGGGGTCCCCAGGGAGGACCCCAACCCCAGAGAGAAATCATCAGACAGGGATGTCTTTGCCTTCTCCAGGGCCAGACTTGATTATTCCTTTCAGCAACACAAAGTGCTAGAGAGGCTCAGCAGCCAGAGATCAATTTTCTCTGTTCTTGGCGCAATGTGTCTGTGCAGGGGGAAGTAGCTTTTTTCTCTCCCTTGCCATCGTGCTGAGACTTGGTGGGTGACACCAGGGGCAGTGGAAGCTAGAGGAAGGGTGACAGAACATGTGCCAGCCCTCACCTGGTGCTGTGCTGATGGAGGGTGTCAAAGCCTTTCACTCACAGCCATTGAAGAGCAAAGATACTGCTGGGAAAGAAATCCCAGCTCAGCTCAGACATCAGTATCACTCTGAGGCACAGTGCAGGGTGGGACCCTCCACTGCTGCCTCTGCTCCTGGTGTGATGTCCACTCTCATTCACCACAAAGCACTGGTTAACGGAGGATGACTTTCTTTCTAGGGAACATGCAAAAATTTGTCTCCACAGGAATAATATGCAAAGATCTCATGTTCAAGCGATTGAAACACAGTGGCGACACGAGGTATGAAGACTAAATGCAGAGGGATTCAAGATGCTTTTCAATTACACAGACAAGATAAGGAAAAAAAATAAGAGAATTGCAGAATTTTAAGAGGATGGGGAAGAATTTGGCATGGGATTAAATATTAGAGAAAATATTAGAAAAGCAAAAAAGCAGATGAGAAAAGCCTGAGGGGTGAGGCAGATGGACCAGAGCAAGGAGAGCTGCCAGCCCACGGACAAGGACTAACCTAGGGATGAGCCCTGGCACTGTCCCCACAGCATCCCAAGTCCACATCCCCACACTGGAGCTGTCTCTGGGTCTGCTGTGGCACAAGGCAGAGGGAAGAGAATCCTCTCCCTGGCACTGGCATGGCTGGACTTACTCAGGGGCTGCTGACAGTGAGGTATCCATGGCTGTGGATCAATGAGACAATGGATCAATGAGGCAGTGGGCCCTTGGCATGAGTGGTGGCTCTGTCCATGCAGGGCTGTGTGTTGGTCCATCTACGCAGGGATGGGAGGTGGCTGCCTGTCCTGGAGGCTGGGATGGAGCACCAGCCTGGCAGAGCCACACTTTGCTTCCACCAGCCACTGGTTTGATCCTCTCCAGGCTGTGCAAATTAGGAAGTTCTTTGAAATACCAAAGTGTCACACTGCAATACGAGGCAGCAGCCCCTCGCTTCTTAAAGCAGAAATACAGCTGGGGTTTGAATCGCTGGCTTTTATCCACAAAATGCTTGAGCAAGTTCATAAACTGCAGAACAAAATACTAAAGACTGCAGGCAATTATGGCAGAGACCTCCGGAGTCCTCCCCAGCACAAGGAGCCCCAGCGAAGCTGTCGATGGCTCCCACTGCTTCTGATCCTGGCTGGCAAATATTAATTTTGGTTTTTTTCAAGTTGAGAAATCAACTGCTTTGCAACCCATCTAATTTGAATACTCTAATTAAGCAGTTTCGGTGCTTTTCTCCTCCTAGGACCTTCCCTGGCCAAGCACTTTAACGCCTTGGTTCCCGGGCTCCTGGAGCAGTCAGCCTCTGAGGTCTGCTGGTTTGGCTCCCTTGGATGACGATGATGGATGCCATGTGTTATCCAGGCTGCAGCTCTCCGGGGTGTTATGAAGACCCTTGCGGGTGTCTGGATTGTCTCCAAGCAGCCAGGTGTCCCTTCCAGGAGAGCTGACAGGCTCTGGTGTGGAGGACACACAGCTTTGTACCATCTCCCCCCCTTGACAGGGAAGCTGATCAAGTGTCTCATAGTGAGCTCACCATGTTCCTGCTCTGCAGATGGTTTGTTGGCTCTTGGCAAAGGCAGCCTGGGGAGAAGCTCTGCCTGGCTCCCACTGCCCACGGCTCTGCCACTGCACTGCTGTGGAAAGCCTTTCCCTCTGGCCTCAGGTCGATCTCCTCCAGAAGCATCTCATCAAAGACGTGCCTCCGCCCTCATCAGAGGCAGTGTGGCCATTTGGGGACATGTGCCAGACACATCTGCTGATGTGTATGCACATCCTCAGCTGTGGCTGGGGAAAAGAGATGGAGGGGAAAGTGAGTGTTATCAGCACGAGGAACAGGGCCATGCCAGGCAGACGGTCTATGATATTCTGATTTGATATTCCGTGATTCTAAATCAAGTAGGACGTGCTACCCTGCAGCATTTGGTGACAGTGGCATTGCCCACCTGGGAAGTGTATCTCCCACATGCCGCGAGTGCTGCTAGAACTCAGGTATTGTGCATCCCATCCCAGCCAGGAGTGATGTTCCAGGAAAGGGCCACCATTTCTGTTCCAACAGAAATGTCTCCATGTCACCCACCCAAGGCACTGAGGTCCTGCCGCAAAGACAAGGTGCTCAGCTGTCTCGGTGACACCGCCTGTCCCAGCGCTGGGGACAGGACGAGGCAGTGGGTGTTCTGGTCTCAGGTCACCACACAACCTGGCAGCGGCCACCCGGGGACTCAGCACGCTTTAATGAGCTCAGCACCTGAGCCTGCATGGAGGAATTAACGATTCGGAATAATACTTGTCACTTTGCTGTGAGGAAATTGTCAAGTGAAAAGCAATTTACTAAAAAAGAGGGAGGAAAGAAATGGTTTTGCTTATTAAGATCAACATCATATTAAAGTATTTTCTCAATACCCCATTTGCATTGAATTTTACATTTTCTCTCCCGTGTTCTCACCAATGGGAGTAAAGCAGGGGGTTTCACTCTAGTTAATTGTTGGCTGCTTCATTTGGCTAGCAAATTTCATGAGCAAGGTTACACATTTCTGTAGCATTTGAATTGCAAATGCTGAAGGAATATGATTGAAAAAGGAAAACACGTGGAATTCTAAAAGCAAATGGGAACCTTTCCGTAAGACACCAGTTTAAAATTGCTTTATTTTTACAAATCTTAAAAATGTATCTTGACAGTGTTTACCTTCCCCCCTCCTTTCTTTGCATTTGGATTTTAAAGCAACAGGTTTGGTTATGTGTTCACTGTTGCCTTCTGGCTTTTTAGCTTTAAGGAGCTGTATTTTCAGTTTTACTCTACTGTTGGCTAGAAATTTTAAAATAGGTACGTATATGTATTTCTAGAAAGAGGCTGTCCCATGTGTTGGTTATTTAACAAAGGCAAATCTCAGAACAACCCCGTCCCTGCAGCTTTGCAGAAATTCGTGGAAGCTCGTACCCAAGGAGAGGGTGCTGTGCTGGAATCATGTTGGGTATGTGGAGGACAGGCCACTTCTTGGGAGCCATGGAGCTGCAGCTCAGCATGATCCCAACACAGACCCGGTGAGCAATAGCTGGAGGCGCTTCCCAGGCACTGCAGAAAGGATTACAGCAGCTTGGACTGTGAAGGGCAACGAGGAGAGAGCTTGACGTCTGGAGAAAATAGGAAGAGGAATAACCCATAAAACCACATTTCTGGCTTGACCACCACTGGCTTGCTCACACGGAGCAGTGACTCATCACCACCCGGAGACCCAGAGACCCACTCAGATGCTGATCCTGCAGGCAGGAGATGCAGCACCAGAGGGGATGACCAGGAGAGAGGGCTGGTGGGGAGGTGAGGGGCTGCAGGCAGTGAGTGTGGCAGGGTGTAGCAACAGCATCTTCCCCTGTGGTGCTGCTCAGCTCCTGGGCCAAGCTCTTCTAAATGGCTGGTGATCTGGTACCATGTCTGGTAGCCAAAGAGAGATGCTTCTCCTCCCAGAAATCCCAATAGCCTCCTTGTTGTATCAATTATATTTCAGTGCAGTTATATTCTGCTTCAGAATCGGTAATTGCTTTGGAAAATGACCTTTACCTCTTTTGAAGCACCATCATGCCTTTTGTTGCTACTAAAGTAAAGGCTAAAAGCTGAGGGATGGCAGAAAATCAGAAATTTCTGAGAAACATCCTCGGGATTTGCCTCTGAGTCATCTCTATATTGGCAGGAAAAGCTGGCAAAAAAGAAAAGTATCTCTGCAGGTTCTGAAACAGCCCCAGAATTAGGAGTCTGGGCCAGGTGGGCACATCCAACCCCTAATACACATTTCATTGGAACCTGATGGGGCTGAGATGAAAAGCTGTCATTGCAGTTACGTGACTGGTGTGACATGACCTCCTTGAATGAGCTGCATGTGAGAGCAGCCCCTGGTGCTGCAGAGCCATTCGAGCCCCGAGGAGCTGGTCCCTACCCTGCAGCTTCCACGCTGAACACCATAAGGCACAATAAGTGGATTAGCAAAACCTCTGGAAGGGGCAAAGAAGAAATGACACTAGGTCTTAAGCTGGTTTTGCATGTATTTACGCAAATGATGTCCCCAGCTAGACGGTAACTGAGGTGAAATCTGGGCTATCCCTGCTGCCCTGGCTCAGCAGCCTGCTGCAGGCTTCCTGGAAGAGGAGAGCCTGCGTTGTACCTTGGGCAGACACAGGGAGTCAGAGCCGATCAATGATGGCGGCAGAGAGAGCCCATGAGAGGTGGTGGTGGCCGGGCAGCATCCACACTGTGGCTGCACTGGGGAGGCTTTGGCTGCTGGGGGGTGGTGCAGTCCCACCCTGGCATCCACAGGACATGTTCCAGACTCCTCACTCCATGCATGGCTTGGAGATGCTCCTTTGTCACCTCTCGGGGTGCTGCTCCCAGTCCTGCCTCCCTGCTGGGCACAGCACTGGGCAGGATTCATCTCTCACATTGGTGAGATGGGGATTGCAATTATTCCTGGCCCTTGCTTGTGCCATCTGTTTGTTCTCTGAACATCCCTGCAGGATCTGTGTCTTAGCAGGTTAATTTAATAAGAGCCTGCTTTATTGCTGCTGGCTGCAGGCACAGCATAGAGCAGCTGAGTCCATCAACAGCACAGAGCTGCTCTGGCAGCAATCGAGTCCTGCCCGGATGTTCATTTGGGAAGGTTGTTTTGCTGAGAAAGGGCAAACTCTCCTGGGGCAGCACCGAGGGCTGAGCCATGCTCCTTTCTCCTCGGCAGGAGCTGTGGAGAAAGTGGCAGCAGAGATTAAATCAGGCCTTTGACCTGGGATGTGCCGCACCTCACCAGGAGGAGATGGTGATAGCGAGGGAGTGGCAGAAGTGGTAGGTATTGGCAGGAGGTGCCCTGCATGCCTGGCTCAGGGCTTGGCCATTTTTGGCAGAAGCAGCTTTTCCCGTCCAGAGTTTCAAAACCTTTTACATCACCAGCTATTTTTGTGGCTCAGGATATGTGGTAGGGCACAAGACAGTGAAAGAGCTGTGCAAACTGTTTAATGAAGGGAATGACTCATCTTAAGGATAACGAACAACCTGGTGCACTTTGAGATTGGCCTTTCTTTTCGGTTGTAGACATCTATGCCCAGGTATAAAGTGCTATGAGTTGGGAAATAAATCTTGGGAATCTAAATCAATACTGGAGGAGGGGAAAAAAATCCAGTTTCCCAATCCTGTGTCCACTTGCTTGGGTTTCCCCCAAGCCCAAGAGTGAGGCATTGCTGGTTAAAGTCAATTGCACAAAAATATATTTGGCTTTTGTCCCGCTGTGCTCTTTGCCCCCTTCCTCTCCCACAGTCATTCCTCCACCCATCACAAACATAATGGACCAGCAGTGCCACAAAGACATGCACATAATGAACCTAAGTGACCGTGTAATCTTATTATTGTCACCCTCATCCTCTCTTGCCCCTTTTCTCCCTCCCCCCATTTGTCACTGTCGCCGAGTGTGTCATGGTTAAAATTAGATGGGAAGCTCCTCTGGGAGCAGCCTCGGCTTTCCTTTATCCCGAGCACCCTGAGTGCATTAAGGTACTTTGCAACAACTCGTGATTTCTAATGGGGTTAAAGTAGGAGGAAGCCTGTTTTAATGCTCACTTTTTTACATTTTCGAGCTGATTCACCAGCCACATGAAAATCTTCCATCCAGGCATGTCTGCCTCCTGCCAGCAATTCACTTGACAACGCAGTTCTGGAGGCAGTGGCGAAGGAAGGAGAGGGCTTTTTACTTACATGTAATAAAGAAGAGTGAATCAAATTTGGTGTAACGTAAGTAAGATTTGTTCTGGAGGATAAAAGTCCTCACTGACCTTTTCCCATAATGGGCATGTTCTCTTTATGGAAAGGAAGTGAATAAAATAAAGCTGTTTGTGAAAACAGCCACAAGTAGAGTCACCTCCCCAGTACCTTTGGATGGTTTTAGCCTGGACCAGGCACCTCTCTAGGGCTGCTGGAAGCCCAGGATGGACACAACGCGGCAGCTGTGTCTGCCTTGGACTTGCAATCAGGTGGTGCAGAGCGGAAAGGGACAAATCCAGCGCCTCACACGCGTCTGCTGAAATTATGCAGACCGCAGAGAGCAGCAGAAACAAATTTGGTTATATTGGAGGGCAGCTTCTCCTACGGGTGGGAATCATCGAGTTGGGTTTGAAGTGACTGGGGGATTTTATTTTAGACAGAAAACAGACGTTGATTCTTTTTAGTTACTTCCTCGTAACGCGGGAGTTTCATTGACGGGGGAAGCGCCCGGGGCTGGCGCTGGTGCCGTGCTGACACCTGCTGTCAGCCCTGCCGCGGGAGCCCAGAGCCGAGCCCGGCATCCCGAGTTTAGCTGGGAACACTCGTGCAGGTTCTGGGAGGATTTTCATGGAAAGGGCTCCGACGGAAACGGGAAAAAGCGCGTGGCAGCCGAGCACTGGGGCTTGTGGCAGCTGTGGAGGTGAAAAGACACGGGACAAATCTTGCAGGTAGCGGTAACAACTTTCACAGAATCACGGAGTGGTTTGGGTTGGAAAAGACCTTAAAGATGATCTCGTTTCACCCCCTGCCACGGGCAGGGACACCTTCCAGGATCCCAGGGTGCTCCAAGCCCTGTCCAGCCTGGCCTTGGACACTTCCAGGGATGGAGCAGCCACAGCTTCTCTGGGCACCCTGTGCCAGGGCCTCACCACCCTCACAGCAAAGATTTTTTTCCTAGTATCTACTCTAAACCTACACTCTTTCGGTCTGAACCCATTCCCCCTTTCCTGTATTTTTAAACAGTCCCTGTCTTTCCTTCGGGCACTGGAAGGGGCAATTAGGTCACTCCGAAGCTTTCTCATCTCCAGGCTGAACAATCCAAATTCTCTCAGTATTTACTCATATTACGGGTGCTCCATCCCTCTGATCCCTCTTTGTCCCAGCTCAGCGGGCTTCCAGGGATGAAGAACCGTGGTGCCGGTGTCACAGCCCGAGTCCCCTCCCCCGCAGGTCTCTTCCCTGCAGGGAACTCAGAGCAGTTTGTTAAGGAGTTCAAGTTACCGAGTGCTGAGCAGGAGCTCGTGGAGAGACAACACGCCCCTCACAGAACCGCCCTTGAAGGGGCGGCGGCCGCGACCGCCATGTTGAGGCCGCCCCCTTG